>JAUMHG010000195.1:98711-120759 GCA_032359395.1 Enteromius anoplus
CCACATACAGTCTGTACAGTAGAAACACCATTACACCTATGAAGAGAGAGACCCCAGAAAACACAAGAACCAACGTGAGTGTGAGAGAGAAAGCACATGTGTGTGTGTGTGTGTTTCTCATAACTGACGTGTGTGTTCGTCCACAGGGAAGCTCTTCTGACCGCAGTTCGAGTCCTTCTGCTCTACATTTATTTGAGATCATTCCCATATTTCAAACTCTTTCTTATTGCTCCAGACGTTAAATGAATAGCAGTGCTGTGAGTCTAACCCAATGCTTTCTTTCCCAGCATGCTGCTCTGGACAAATAATAAAAACAGTGGAAGCCCAAACGAACAAGCAGGAGGAGAAGAAGGAGGTTCAAGGTGAGCGAACGCTTGGTTTGACATCTGTACGTGTTAAAAGTGTTTAAGATGAAGTGACAGACGGCAGACGGGACGAGGTGGATCTGGAATGTTCCTTCAGCCCGCGGCTCTCGCTAACAGCACTAAACGATCATAACGCATCTCTGCAAAACCATCTCATACCGTCTGGAGAAAACCCCTCAAAATTAGCCTTCACTCACTCTCACAGCGCTCACTTAGTCATCAGTCAATCACTGTCAGAAGAGTAGAAATACATTTTTACTTACAGTGTTTATGATTTAATGAATCCTGTGTTTATTAAACATTTTTTAGATTCATCTTGAATGGATTTAGATCCATTTAGTTCACTTAAGAGCATTTAAAAAATAGACTAGGAATTTGTCACGAAACGGTCCCAAAAGTAAAAGACTGAAGCTGAAGAAAAGCAGATGCATTCATGTTCCTGTAAGTCACAACATTAATCCTGCTTCAGAGCGGATGAGCAAATACCTGCACCGCTAGACATCCTTGTTTATCCCATTTCCCACCGGATATTCTCTGCTAAGCCACTTATAATAACAGAATACATGCACTTCAGATGAGTGTTCACACAGACACAAAACAGACCGTTTAT
Source organism: Enteromius anoplus (assembly GCA_032359395.1). NCBI lineage: Eukaryota > Metazoa > Chordata > Actinopteri > Cypriniformes > Cyprinidae > Enteromius > Enteromius anoplus. The sequence continues at coordinate 99,687 of JAUMHG010000195.1, forward strand.
TTCATATTACACATATCCGACTCATGTCTGTCTAGTTCCTGTAGCTCAAACAGTAAATCACGCGCTTTCAACACCAGTGCCAGGGAATGCATGGACCGATAACAGAAATTGGATAAAAGCATCTGCCAAACGCATTTGTTTGTATTCTAATCCATAAAAACAGAGAGTTGGGACACACTTTATTTTGATAGTCCACTTTAAGGATTCTCCTAACTTTAAGTAACTTGATTAATTCTCATTAATGCTAGTTGACATGTAGTTGCAAAGTTACTTACTGTTAGTTGAATGTCTAAAGTGGACTAACAAATTAAAGTGTTACCAATACTTTAATGCATTATTACAAAGACTGTTCAAATAAATGATGTACGGTGATGAAGAATGCATAATGCATCATTTGTGCATTAAACAGTCAATCAATACAGATCCAGATCAGATTTGGAAATCAAATTAAAATAGTTTTTTTGTAAACAAATAATAGATTCATTTAATATTTTCTAAAAATACACCAAAAATTAATTAACTCTCATGTTTAGATAAAGCAACAGCTTATCTGAGATGAATGATCTCATGACTGATCTTCACATGCTGTCTTTTCAGAAAACGTGGTGATCTTTGCAGAAAAGGATGAATTTGATAAGCTCAAGCCTTCGTCTCCAAAAACAGCAAAGAGGTGAGTCTTTACAAACCTTTAACTACTGCAAGACAAACAGGGTTTAAGCAGGCCTCGTACGGAGCCGTCAAACACGTTTCCTGGTCCCATGTGAGATGTGCCAGTAATTCAGCCACCGCAGGACGTGTTTGTGCAGCAGCACGGAGCTGAAGCTCTTTTCTTCTCACTGGGAACATTATGTGGCTTACAGACAGGATGAGGTAGTCGAACACAGATCCAGCCTGCAGCTATGCTTTCCACAGGAGATGTTGATTTCAGACAAATGTAATCAAGCGTGTGATAATTACGCAGTGGCGCAGCCAAAACCGCCAGGTGAAAATAGCTCCGCTTCAAACATAAGATGACACTTTTTCGCCTCGAACCTTTTTTTTTCCTTCATTTTTTCCGAGGAGCAGCAGAAGCTTGAATAAAGAAATAAAACAGCTTTCCTCACACTAGTTTGATGAGAACATCCCCTTCTTCACACTCATTAGTTCTGATTGTTGTGAAGAACACACTCCCTCTCTAAGGCAAGACACTGCGGGTGAATATGGTAAAAACAACTAATAGATATCATCATACTTCTCCAGTTGTTTAATGACTTCAAGAAAAACATTTTTTATTACATGTTTTCATAAAGGCTCTTTTTCAATAAGCAATATCTAATTAAATATGCAATAGATTCCCAGCACATACTGTAAATCTAATTATTGGATAAAGCCAGGTTCGAAATTCTTGATTTTATTGACATATTAAAGTTAAAGGAGTTAAAGGATTTTCCGGAGGGAACTTTGGATTTCTCTGGATTTCAGCTTGGTTTTAGGAATAAAAAGTTGATCCCTGAACAATCCCTTCAGTTAAACCCCTTAAAAAGTATAAATAGGAATAAAACAGAAGAAACAAACTCATTTTGAGGGAAAAATAGGCCGTATGTTTATTGGAACTGAAATATATAGACACAAATAGATAACAGGTAAAAGAAATTATGTATGAACAAAGCCTTCAGTAAAAATCTTCAGAATATAGACATGAATAAAACTGTAAAATTAGGTTTACGTATCCATTGCTGAAGGGGAGATAAAACTCATTACGAGAAAACAACATTTAAAGAGTGTATTGCAAATTACATTTACAGATGCGAATAGATAGTGCAATGATAATACCAGGCAAACAATATATAAACAAACCCCTCAGTAAAAACCTTTAGAAAATAAAGTAGAAGAAAACTGTTAAATCTGGTAAGTGCTGCTGAAGTGGGGAAACAATCTAGTTTTGATTGGAAAATAGGCCTTAGGTGTATTAGAACTGAAATCTATAAACATAAGTAGATAACCTGTAAAAAATAAAGTCATGCAAATTATATATGAACAAACCCCTCTGGAAAAACCTTCAGAAAATAGACGAAAATAAAACTGTAAAATTTGGTTTATGTATCCGTTTGTGACATAGGCTCAGGACACGGTAGATCCATTTGCAACGGTTTATTTGTACACTCAAAGTCGCACAGGCTGGCATCATTAGGAGACGACATGCTTTAAGAGGAACAGGCAAAAACAGTACCGTTAAACAGGCTTCAGGTCAGGGCAACAGGCTAGTCCAGTCAAAGTGCAGGCAGAGTATCTCAGGTCAGGTCCAGGCAGAAATCGAGGGCACAAGCAAGGTTCAAGGTCGATATAAACAAAGTTCAATCCAAGAGTAATCCAAAAACGCTCAGTAGTGATGACAAGATCAAGACTCCGCACTGAAGCGAACTCTGGCGGTTCCTTAAATACACTGGAAAATGCCGAACACCTGGGGCGGAAATCCCCGCTGGTGTTCGGGGAAAAGCGGTCCGGTCAGGAACTAATATTCTGGCGATGGTTCCCGCTGATGGCGGTCGGACAGCGCCACAGAGGACCGCCCTGTAACAGAGCCCCATCCAAGCCTGCTTTCATGGCTAGCAGCTCCCGATCCCCCACATCGTAATTCCGCTCGGCGGAGGTGAGCTTTCGGAAGTAATAAGCGCACGGGTAGAGTTTGCCGGGACTTCCGTGGCGTTGTGAAAGGATTGCACCGATGCCAGTGCTGGATGCATCAACTTCTACGGTGAACTCCTTTTCGGGATCTGGGTGTCGTAAGATGGGCGCTGAGGTGAATCGAGACTTCAGTTCCTCGAAGGCGCTTTCACTTTGTGCATTCCATCGGAGCAAAGTAGGGACTTTACATGTTAAGAAGGTTAAGGGGGCTGCCACCTGACTAAAGTTCCTTATGAAGTGCCGGTAGAAGTTGGCGAACCCCAGAAATCGTTGCAGATCTTTGATGGTTCTGGGGCGTGGCCAATTCACCACAGCGGTTATCTTGTTCTCGTCATGGTGACCCCTTCATGGCTAATGATGGAACCCAGGAAGGTGATACGTGACTGGTGAAACTCAGACTTAGACAATTTGGTGAAGAGTTGATTCTGGATTAAACGTTGAAGAACTTGTCTGACATGCCGAATTTGTTTGTGGTAGGTCTTGGAATAAATTAGGATGTCGTCAATGTAGACTAATACTGTTTGATTCATTTCCTCTCGGAAGACATCGTTGATCAGGGATTGAAAGACAGTTGGATAGGCCAAAGGGCATGACCTGGTACTCATAGTGGCCTGTGGTGGTGGAAAAGGCCGTTTTCCATTCATCACCCTCACGAATCCTTATAAGGTTGTAAGCACTACGTAAGTCGAGCTTGGTGAAGATTTTAGTCTTACGTAGTTGTTCGAGGGATGCCGGAACCAGAGGCAGGGGGTAACGGTACTTCACGGTGACTTCATTTAATCCCCGGTAGTTGATGCGAGTCTGAAGAGTACCATCCTTCTTTTTAACGAAAAAGAATCCAGCCGACGCTGGGGATGTAGATGGCCGGATGAAACCTTTAGCTAACTCCTCCTGAATGTACTTCTGCATGCTCTCGGTCTCAGGTTGTGACAGGGGGAAGATTCGGCCTTTGGGTGGAACTGCCCCGGGCTGGAGCTGGATGACACAGTCCGTGGAGCGATGGGGCGGTAACCGCGTGGCTCGTTCTTTGCTGAAAGCCTCCCTGAGATCGTGATATTCGCTGGGCAGATTGCTGAAGTCCTCCTCCTGGGTAGCTTTGGGCCGAGGCCTGTGGGGTTTAATTTCAAGAGGCTGGATGCAGTGTGTGTGGCAGCGAGAGGACCAGCGGAGAATTTGTCGTTCTGTCCAGGAGATGTCAGGGTTGTGAAGGTCCAGCCAGGGAAGGCCGAGTATGAGGGCGTGCTCTGGTGTTGAATGGTGAAATGTCTAATGTCCTCTGAATGCATGGATCCGACGAGGAGTTTCAGGTCCTGGGTTATACAGGTGACCCCTCCAGACCCGAGGGGGCGTCCGTCTAAGGCTCCGACCGCCACATGTTGTTCACATGGTTCTGATTAAATTATCCACTTGAATGTCCAGCTCCATGTATTCCTCCATTGTCCTTCCTTCATCGCGGCAGGCGAGTTCGTATTGCAACTCCCGACTGAGTGCTCTCTGGTACAGGGCTTTGAGGGGCTCCGGAGGCCAGCCAGTCCGTGCGGCAACAGTCCGGAAGTGTAGCGTGAAATCAGCCGCGGTGCTGGATCCCTGTTTTAGTGTTAAGATTTTGTCACTAGGATCTCTGCCGTCAGCGGAGTGATCGAACACCTCTCTGAAGCGCCGTTGAAATTCGGAATAGCTGAGGAACGACATACCCTGTCCCTCCCATAGGCGCGTCCGGTTAGCAGTGAGGTAACCAGCGAGACTTTGCTATCATCATCTGGAAAAACAGTCTCGAGTTGACGAGAAATGTAGAGAAATCTGTACGGCGTGGCTAAGACTGACAACAGATAAGGATGAAGCTGAAGCTGTAGCATTAGTCATAGGGGCAGCTGTGGGCACCGGCGTCATGGCTGAAATGGCGGTAGTCAGTGACTGCATAGAAGCCTGTAGAGAGAGCATTGACTGTTTCATCTCCTCAGCCACGCGAGTGAGCTAACCCAGTTGCATGTGATGAGTGCTCTGAAGCCAAACGAGTGATTTCTCTAGTTAACTCGTACATCGTTGCTGGATCTGAAGACGGCGAAGTCTTCTGTGACATAGGCTCAGGACACGGTAGATCCTTTGGCAACGGTTTATTTGTGCACTCAAAGTCATACAGGCTGGCATCATTAGGAGAAGACATGCTTAAAGAGGAACAGGCAAAAACAGTACCGTTAAACAGGCTTCAGGTCAGGGCAACAGGCTAGAATCGTGATCAAAGTCCAGGCTAAGGGTCGTGGCAACAGGCAGAGTATCTCAGGTCAGGTCCAGGCAGAAATCGAGGGCACAAGCAAGGTTCAAGGTCGATATAAACAATCCAGTCGGCAACAAAGTTCAATCCAAGAGTAATCCAAAAACGCTCAGTAGTGATGACAAGATCAAGACTTCGCTGTGAAGCGAACTCTGGCGGTTCCTTAAAAACACTGGAAAATGCCGAACACCTGGTGCGGAAATCCCCGCTGGTGTTCGGGGAAAAGCGGTCCGGGTAGGAACTAATATTCTGGCGATGGTTCCCGCTGATGGCGGTCGGACAGCGCCACAGAGGACCGCCCTGTAACACTGTTGCTGAAGTGGACATAAAACTCATTATGGGAAAACAACCTTTAAAGATTGTACTGAATATTAAATGTACTGAGGCCAATAGATGAAGTGTAATAATAATACCAGGCAAACAATATATAAACAAACTCCTCAGCAAAATCCTTTATATTCTAGTAGGAGAAAACTCAAAAAACTGGTGTATCTAAGTCCTGTTGAAGTGGAGAAACAAACTAGTTTTAAAGGAAAGATAGGTCTTACGTGTATTGGAACTGAAATCTACTGTATAAAAGCCAATAGATAATGTATAAAATGATATCAGGCACATGATGTGTGAACAAACACCTCAGCAAAAACCTTCTGACATAAATAAAACTGTAAAATTTGTGATATGTATCCATTACTGAAGTGGACATAAAACTCATTATGAGTTTACATTTAAAGATTGTATTGCGAATTAAGTTTAGAGATGCAAATAGATCAAGTGCAATAATAATACCAGGCAAACAATAAATGAAGAAACCCTTCAGTAAAAACCTTCACAATATATAGAAGAATAAAACACTATAATTTGGTATATGTCAGTGCTGCTGAGATGGAGAAGCAAACTAAAGATATGTACTGTAAATTAAATTTAGAGAAACAAAAAGATAAAGTGCAAAAATAAAGCCCGTTGAATAATGTAAAAACCTTCAGAATATAGATAGAAAAAACTGTAAAGCTTGTGCTTCCGGAGAAAAAATTCTAAAAATATAGATTGAAAATCTACAAATGCAAATAGAAAAAAAAAAACTTAAAGGAGTATTTTGGATTTTTTTTTCACTAGTCTGAAACAACATGTAATGAAAAGTGAAATAGCTTTAAGTAGCCCAAAATTTGTATTGCAATTGGTCAAATATATTCAAGATGAACTCATATGTAGATAGACTGCATCTGTTTATGGTTGTTGTAGACATGTGAAGTGGGAGATTCGGCTCATGCCAGAGTATGTGCTAATGCAGAACCAGGTATCGAGTGTCTGAACACAATGACATTCTGTGCATGGCTCTGAGCCGTCTTTGTCAACAGACGCTCGTCTGAAAACTGAAAACAACAGGCTAGTCAGTACATGATAATTATTACTGTAAAGCACAATAGGCAGAAAAGCAAATGTCTAAATCAGGCTCTTTCATCAAGGAATAAAGTAGTTTCAAACCCTGAAGAATCTTCATTCAGCTCACAGTAACAATGCCTGGCAAAAACATTACAATAATGTCATATTTTTCAACATTAACTTCTCCTCAGGAAAATAAAAACAATCTTGTTCAGTTCATTAGAATAAGACACAACAATTTTTGTTTATTGTTAATTTATGTTAACTTATGTTGATTTTTTTCTCTTTTTTTGTTTTATGTTTAAAAGCATGTTTTGTCTTATTTTAAATAAGTCATGTTAGAGAAAAAAACAATGAACGTTGCATGACTGAAATATATTCAAATTCAGGATTCGTCCATTTCTGTGAGACTCTTTGATGCATTAACTTCTCCTCAGGAAAATAAAAAACAATCTTGTTCAGTTCATTAGAATAAGAAACATTTGTAAGACTTTACAATAAGGTGTCGTTTGCTAAGATTAGTTCAAGTGTTCATGCTTCCTCATAAATTAGATTGCGGGTTTGGAATTAATAGCGGGTTTGGCGTGCTGTCCAGGGAGCGGGGCGGGAGAACGGCGGGCTCGAACCCTAGCGTTTTGAACCCTAGCGAGGTTAAGGGCTCGGCGTCCGGCTCGAACTTCGGCTGCCCCCCGGAGTGGAGAGAAGTGATTAAAAGGGAGGCAGGAGGGGAGGAGGAGGGTTTGCAAAAGCAAGATGAGGAACGAAAGGGAAGCTGTGATTTTATAGTGCTTGGAAAGGGTTTGATTGTGCGATCGTAACGAGGGGAAGGTTTAGCTGATTGCTAACAGCTGCAGGCAATTCGTCAGCGATTCACTCGAAACTATGTTATTATCAAAACATTTATTTAATGCATTGGTTTATATGAACTAGCAAAATGCAATGCAATAATACCATTAATGTTCATTAATTTTTTTTTTTTTTTTGGAAATGGTAGTAATAACTGTCGAAATTAACATTTACATTTTAAAACGCTTTTTTGTTTATTGTTAATGTATGTTAACTAATGTTGATTTTTTTTATGTTTAAAAGCATGTTTTTTTGTCTTATTTCAAACAAGTCAAGTTACAGAAAAAAATCAAATAAAATACAATTTGCAATGAACGTTGCGTGACTGAAATATATTCAAATTCAGGATTCATCCATTTCTGTGAGACTCTTTGCTGTTAGGAGCTGGAGATGTATTTGATTTATATTTTGACATGTCATGTTTGAGAACCACTGATTGTGTTTTCTGGCAGAATCACTAGTTTTCTTTGTAAACACTGAATGTTTGCTCTGTCGCAGTGAGAACGACGCGTCCTCAGAGAACGAGCAGCTTTTGAGTCGTAGCATCGACAGTGATGAGGAAGCAGCTCAAGACAAACAGGGAGCTGCTGACCTTTGCCTTCTGTCTCTGGTTCATCTGACGCGGGACAAGACCTGCTCCACCAACACCATCAACAACAACAACACCAGCAGCAGAGCCACCGGGGTGAGTACCACACACACGTTACAGTCTGTTTCCACTTTCTTATGTTCCTGAAAGAAGTTTCTCAGCAAGGCTGCATTTACTTGAGCAAAAACCTCTCTGTGACTATATCTGTTAAACGGTCATTCATTTCTGTGATGTTTAGCTGAATTTTGTGTGACACTGAAGACTGGAGTAATGATGCTGAAAATACAGCTGAACATCACAGAACAGCTGTTTTAAATTGTAATATTTCACAATTTGCACCAAATATTAAAAGTGTAAGGTACAGCCCATCACACCTGACGGCTAGTGTTGTGTTTTTCAGCAGTTACTTTCTGCTCCACATCTGATCTTGTTCTGAAGGTTCAGAGTGAAGCGTCTCTGTTGTTTTGTGTGACTCATCCAAACATTTCCTGTTTCTGCAGATTCACAGCAGAAGGAAAAAGATCCTGGATTTGTACACAAAAGCCTGCAGTGTTGCGGAGGGTGAGTGTATTCATGATTAGGTCAAGCCTGCTGCTGTTAAAGCTGGAACGAGACGAGATCTCCACCTCACTGCAAACACACTCAACATTTACAGTACATCAAATCATGAGTCATTCAGGGAAATTACAAGAAGAAGAAATTATAAAGCAGAAAGATCTTTTAAGAGGGAAAATACTGATCTTTAAATACACCAGTATTGTTTTTATTCTAATACATGTTTCTAAAATCTACCTTATCTTGCGTAATCCTGGTTTAAAGCTGCAGTCCATACGTTTTGCCTCTTTGTCTGGTTATGTACTTTGGAGAATGTTTAACCAAAAAAAGTTATGGACTGCAGCTTTAATCTAAGCCCTGTCTGTGAACCAGGCCCTAGATTACTCTGATGATAATGATGATGATGGTGTTCTTGGTCTCTGCAGGTCTGAGTCCGACCGAGCTGCCCTTCGACTGTCTGGAGCGCACCAGTCGTATGCTCAGCGCCACCTACAGCACAGACAAGGCGGTGGTGAAGACGTGGAGGCACCTGGCCGAGAGCTTCGGGCTGAAGCGTGATGAGATCGGAGGCATGACGGACGCCATGCAGCTGTTCGACCGCATCAGTACAGCAGGATACAGCATCCCGGACCTGCTGACCCGTCTCGTCCAGATCGAGCGGCTGGACGCCGTCGAGGCCCTCTGCTTCGACATCCTGGGCCCCGAGAACAGTGTCCCTCCATCCAGCCACCATCCCAATCTGACCTCGCGCTGCGCCAGCGTCTGACAGGACTCGGACCCGGGGCCCGCTTACAACATCCAACCCAGGTTAAAAAACACACTTCTGTAATCTACGTAAAGTGTGTGTTTTCATGCGCTACTTTTGTACTTAATATACTAAAAATTATTCTTTAAAATTACAAATTATTTAATTTATTCACACCAAACCCAATAACTATAAAGATAACAATAAAGATATAGTTCTAAAAAAAATTCTCAATATTAAAGTATAAACTATAACCATAAAGATATCGTAGGAATCATTTTCAGAGTGATTTTTTTCAGCTGATGAATGATACAAATATTCACAGCCAATCAGAATCCGTCCTGCTGTAATGAGCTTGAGAATTTAAAGCGACAGACACACATGTGCTTGGAATAAACAGGCGATATCGTTCACTTGCGTGGATGCTAATATCATTATCTTTATAGTTACCATCCTTAAGTGTACTCAAATGTGCTGTTTTGGGATAATTAAAATGCACTTTTAATATACTATCATTAAAATGTATTTAGTAAGCACTTGTAGTACACTTGAGTGTACTAGTGTATGAAAGACCAAGAATCATGTTTAGTATATAAAGTACAAATCTAGTGCACTTTACGTACATTATGGAAGTGTACTTCTGTTACCTGGGAAAAGTGATCTTGTGCTCATCTCTCAAATATGCTTACGTGTGATTTCTAGAATGAACATACACGTCTCCTTCAGATGTGAAACCTATGAATCACAAACCATCTTGAACTTGAATGGATTCAGCTCTCTGCCTTCCCAACGACTCCTAATTCATGTCTTATACATAAAAGATCATCAGTCATCGTCCAAATACTTTCGTTAGAGAGCATTTCCAAAAACCTGCAGTATTCCTTCAAGAAGAAGTTTTCACACACACTTAAAGATCAAGTCTTCATGAACGAGGCCCCTGAAGTCAGAACTCTATTCTCTGGTCAGTTTGTGTATTTCTGAGATGGACACCTTGGCTGTGACAGATGGAGGAGATGTGATCCATCACAAACAGCCTGAAACGTTTCTATGTGTTGAACAGACTCTTTAAACCATGTTCTAAGTGTTATCCAGAACATGTTTTACTCTCAGTGTTACCACAAGAGACATTACAGTGACCGTCTGCTTTCTCTCTGCGACAGCCTGAAGAATCATTAAACGCTCTGAACGAGCTAGCGGACAAACACCACATCCGTGTCAAGGCAAGACGCTCAGGGCTGAGTAATAACAGTACATCAAAACCAAACCTTTTCTCAAAAGTTCTCTCCAAGTATGCAATTGAGGCATTATCTAATTAAATATGCAGTCATTTGCATTTAGCACTCCTTAAATCAGAAAATACTGCAACAGACAGAAAACCAGCACATTTTCAACATGCTTTTAGAGTAAAATGGGCCATAAATCAGTGCGAATGAAATACAAGCAAACCTTCAGAGTACAGAGAGGAGGAAAACTGGGAAGTCTGCTGTTTTTCAGAGAAAAAAATCATTCTACAGATGCAAATAATATAAGTATAAGTGCAATAAAATGAACAGTTCAGTGTGTTATTTTGGATGTTCTGAAAGACAACAAGAGAAATAGATTTAAATATCATTTGTTCTGTTCTACAATAAACAGTTCTGTTACGACTATGTTAATTAAATGCATTTAAAAAAAGAAGAAAAAAAAGGTATCCTTAAAATATTTTTAAATTAACTTAATGAAAAATAAATGTAAAATTAATTGGAAATTTAAAATGTTTATTTTTTTTACTTTTGTACAATGAACAACTATTTCTATTATTAATAGATTTCTTTTTAAGATAAAATTAATAATAATCAAATTATTAAAAATGTCAATGTCAAAATATAAAAATTATAAGAAATTTTATTTTTTTTGTTATTTTTATATAATAAACAGTTGTGGAACAATATTATTATTAAGAAATGTATTTTTTTAACTATATTTTAAATATTGAAAAAATGTATTTGCCTGTAGTGTCTTGCCTAAATGTCACAAAGATGTGAAGGAAACTCAAACACGGTACATGTGTGTGTGTGTGTGTGTGTGTGTGAGGCGTCCCACATTCACCTACGATGAACTCACTGTATCTGCTCACATTCAAAATATGGAAATTCTGACAGAAACATAAATCTGTTTAAGAGTCAGAGAGCTGCGGCTTGTGTGTGTGTGTGTGAGAGAGTGTGTGTCCTGCGGCGAGCCGCTGCTGCTGGACTAATTGTGTGGAATTGGTGTTTTATGACTCTGAGTGTAAAGCGGCTGTGATTTCCAGCACCTCATTAACTAATAATCCACACGGAAAAGTTGTAAAGTGTGTGATGGGAAGCAGAGGCAGCTGAGTGAGCTGCTTTAATGAGTCACACACACACACACACTTGTGTTTCTGACCGTGTTTGAGGCTTCATGGCTCAGAAAGCAGAAGGGAACGTCATGGAGCCGGTCTCCTGGACTTCAGATTCTGGCTTCAGCTCTTGTTGTTTGTTTACTTTCCTCACGTCCCACGTTAATATATATATATACTGTATCTCAACAAACAATGCGTTTTATTTTACCTTCAACTTGTAAAGGTTATGTCGACCTCGTTGTCACGTTTCAAGCAATGCAACAAACACAACTGTATATATAACTTATTATTGTACATATGCTCCATGTATAGAAGTATCATTAAAGAAATAAAATGAGAAAATGATTTCATAATGTTGTCTCTGTGCCACACCAGTCGGATGTTTCATTGACTATCTTGTTTTCTGATCAGCAGATTGAAGCTCAAATCAGAAGAGTGAAAGCACAGAGAGATGAAGCATTAGTTATGCTGATCTCGTGCTGATTTCAATAAAAGAACTTTATGAAGTCATGATCATCTCCAATGAATGACAAAAAGAACAACGTTTCTAAATACGCAACTATAGACACAGGTTTTTTTCCTCACTAGCAGCACTATTTCTTCTCACAGCGTGGTTTAATATCCCAGCAGACCCGAGCTGAAACACTGCAGGTTTTCTGAAGGTCACTGCAGATGTGATGGACAGTCTGTTTGGCGTTTCTCGTGAGAAGCAGGATCCAGAGCTTCGTTCTGTCAGAGGCAGCAGATGGACCACATGTTCTGCCCATGTGAGAAGATGATCTGTCTGCTCTCACACTCCTGGGATCGCTCACTAATGCATTCATGAGGCAGGAATATTCTGACCAGAGCCAGAGAAACACTCCACATGTGATTCTGAGCAAACGCTGGCTGCTGGTTACTGTGTCCGTCCTCAGAAGTGAACAAAGATGGAGTAATAATAATCAGTTTTGGGTAACGAGTTACAAGTAATGCTATTTACTTCATCAGATTACATTTTTTTAAGTAACTAGTAAAGCATGACTTTTTAATTTAGAAGGAAATGTCTGAGTTGTAAAATGTTTCTCATGTATTGGCTGGCAGCTGTGTGGTTGCCATGTTGTAAATAAAGATTAAGATGTCAATGAAAGTTGATAAGCCATTGAGCGACTTGATTAGAGTTAGTCCATTTCTGTGCAGCCATGTTCATACAACACACCATCATCCGCATTCATTTAACAAATAATATCTGGAGGACATACATTTACATGCATACTAAACAATAATGGGCCTAAAACAGAACCTTGTGGAACACTAATATTAGAATCCATGTAATCTGATAAAGTCTGGTCTGGTCTTACATTAAAAACAAACACTCAAGCTCTGTCCATATAGTCCATAACGCAAAAGTAACGTAACACATTACTTTCCATAAAAAGTAACTAAGTAACGTATTTAGTTGGTAATTTAGGGAGTAACGCAATATTAAAATGCATTACTTTTAAAAGTAACTTTCTCCAACACTGTAAACACATAACAGTCCAGCTGAAAGGTAGACATTTAATAACTGAGAAATTAAAACCTTTGAATACAGTGTCAATTACACCACCTTTATCCATCAAAAGTTTAATATATTCCAATATAAAACAATTAGTCATTCCTGTAGAATATTTAACTGCACTGTCTGGTTTGGTGTTTTGTAGTCTAATAATACAAAAATCAAATGATTCATAATCCGTGATCCGAAACCTTGAGTCACGATGGTTAGCTCAGTTTCAACCTCCACAAGCTTTTTAAAATCATTACAAGCAATGTCAAAATGAAAAAAATGAATGGCTCTTTTGGTCGGGATTCTGCAAATGAATCACTTGAACTGAATGAACAAAATTGGACTGTGTCTTATGGTGTGACAAAGTAAAAATGTGAAACAGAAAAACCAATAACATGAGATAAATACATCTTCATTCTTAAGAGTTACAAATACCATGAGGTTCATCTTCAAGGTTTAGTTTTTTACGTTTTCTGTCACACTATGGTTAGTATACTATAGCACACGCTGATACATCAACTACCCACATGCTGCTTTGGTTTTGAAGCTAGGATGCTGGTTTGAGCTGGTTTAAACTGGTTCAGATTAACCAGCAAAGGAGCAGCATAAACCAGCTCAAAACATATCTAACCAGCACATGCTGTTTTGTTAAACAGGTTTCAAAGCAGCTTCACAGTAATAACCAGAAAAAAATAACAGTGTTAGTGTTGTTACGAAACAAACTCAGTTTCAGCCATAAAGCAGCAACTTCTTTTCAACTTCACAGATGTCATCACGATTAAAGATGTAGTTGTGTAGACCAGCAGGAGTATCTGTTCATTCGTATATTTGGATAAAAGCTCAACAATTCATTGCTTTGCTTTAACAGTTTACTTTGGCGGCAGCAGAGCGTTTAGAGCATCAGGACACAATGACCATGAAGTGACCCTCACAAGAAAACCCCAGCAGAGGACAGAAACCAGCGTGACTCGTGTATGAAGAGTAAGAGACACTCACAGTGATGATGCTGGAATGAAGCGGCCTGCAGTGACCTGCCGTCTGCCGTCTCATCAATCACTCCCAACACGCACGGGAAACGATTTACACTTCCTCCGCTCAAGTGTGTACAGATAACAACACAGAGAAAAAAAAGATATAAAGTGAGCACAGTTCCTCAGTGTACCACTAACACCTGCAGCACACACTGATTCCGGCTGTGTTCACTATCACACACTCATCAGATGCTGTGCACACTACATGCATGCTCTGCAATAGTTCCTGAATGACTTACTACATTGCAGTTTATACTACAGACAGAGCACACAACACTGCATATTCTATCCCATAATGCACTGCATACAAAGTGTTCACAATTGCATACTAACATGCTAATCACACTATTTTAGTATGCATGCTGTGCACACTACGTGGATATTCTGCATGGGTTCTTGACCCACTGTACTGCAGTATATTTTAGTTTTTTATGATTATTTTACTTCCTTTATAAAAAGAACTTTGAACGTATGAAATAAATAAACTTCTCTTGGGTATATACTTAGCACACTGCATTACGTGGATGAAGGCTGTGTTTTAGATGGCATGCTACACTGCATACTGACAAATCACACTATTATGCATGCTGTGTGCACTTGAGTTTGATGACTTCCTACACTGCAGTATATACTGAAGTACTTCGCACTACAATGCATTTGAATTTGATTTCCAGTGTAAAATGTGATATCAGAAGTGTGTTTCTTTGCTCATGGGATCATATTCATATTTGTGAGTTCAGTTCTGTAATGCATTTTCATTATCAACCCGTCCAAACTCTCAAATGACCCAGAACTAACCGTTTAGTGTCAAGATAAGTCTTGTTTCTCCGAACGGACTCTGAGTTCACAACGCCCCAAAGCGGCCTGTAATGAGCCTGGAAGCACACAGCGGTCAGGGTCAAGCATGCATACTTTAACAAGTAAATAACTGTTTAATGAGGACAAACGGCCTCAAACACGACTTCCACTGGCGTTACGGTCAGCCAGGAGTCCTCTCGTATAAATCTCTGTCGTTCATACACACTGCTGCACTTAAACACTTGAACTAATGAAAAGGAATAAATCAGGCTGTGACAGATCAGGAAGGGAATCAGAGCTACTTTACGTCTCTGGGCTGCTTATTAAAACCAACGAGAGATGCTCTGAAACTCAATACTGCAGCAATAAAACATTCACTGCGCTGGCATTTTTTGCCCGTATTTTTTTAACAGCACAAACCATGATATATATCACTGAGAACCACACACCAGCGCTAAACACTCATTTAATCATGACCTCAGCACGACTGAATTACTGAAGCACCATCTCATCACAAAACCTGCCAACAATTACACACTCGAGGGGTTCGTGGGTAACCGAAACCATAAAACATATTACTTCAAATAAAATGTAAACTGAAATTATATATTTATAATATATATATATAAAACTTACCAAGGAAACATTTCTAGCATTTTAATGATCAAAACGCTAGCATCTTATTGATAAAAAAAAAGTAATGTATAACTATTATTCAGTATTTTCATTAAATTGATGTAATAAAATTAGTTTTTAATTTGTAAAATAAAATACAATAAAAATAGTAATAAAAATTACAAAAATGCACACCAGACATTTTTTCATTTAACAAAATAATAAATAAACACACACACACACACACATACATATATATACATACATATATATACTGTATATATATGTGTGTGTGTGTGTGTATATATATATGCCAGGTAGTAGATTTTGCTTGCTTCCATTGCTGTCATTTGTAAACTGCATTACTAATATAGAGAGAGAGAGAGAGAGAGAGAGAGAGAGAAGAAATATAAACACATCCGTGTGTATATATATTTATTTAAGGAAAATGTTTATATATTAAACCTATTAATATTATTATACAGCACTTTAAATAAATAATTAATATATATATATGTTTGTGTGTGTGTTTATATAAAAATATAAATGCATTAATTATGTAAAAGAACAAAAAGAAAATGAAATCTGAAGAAATCTTTATAATATTGTTTTAGTTCATTTCCTGTGTGGGTTATCAGATCAGCATATGAACTTCTCACTGTCAAATTCTGCTAGTTTCTGTAAATCGTGTGTGTGTGAGATCTGTTAGTGTTCACGTTCATCTCAGTGTTTCTCAGCAGACCTGCTGAATAACTCGACCTGGGGCCTGTTTACCAAATAAACCAGGCTTATTTTAGTTAGTCTGGCTAATTGGCAGTTAATTTGATTTAAAATAAGTCAGACTATCTGCCATAAGCCTGGTTTCTTTGGTAAACTTGTTTTATGAAACAGGCCCCTGTTCAGCTGCTAATGTTATAAATGTAGTTATCAGCAAAGACTAATCAACCTATACTAACCAGGCAAGCCCTGAGGAAGTCAGAAGATCCTCTTTATTTCTCTAACTGTCTGGTGACGCTTGTCCTGCAGGAATGACGTAGATGAAGAGGGATGGAGAACGAGTCAGTGTTAATCAGGGCTTGGATCTTGAGCTCTGTCTGGAGTCTCTCAGATGATCTACGCAGCACATGTTCCTCACTCAGCGTTAAACCTGGAGCGAGACCCACCGAGGATCAGAGACCACAGCAGTCCTTCTCCATCTGGACTGAACACAAGAGCCTGGAACTCCTTCAGCTCCAGCAAACACTCATCATGCTGATAAACTACGAAGAACCAACACTGAGCCTCCTCACAGGTGCTTTCACGGTTTAAACACGGAACACGGTGAGGAACGTTTAAACAAACACACGACAGAAAAAACTACGCTTGGAGACGGACTGTGAGTGATGTTCAGGATCATTAGTTTGATTCCTGAGGAATGAATCACTGATGCTTCTAGAACTTCTTCTGATTCAACCAATCACCTGAGAGTAGGGCGGGGCTAACAGTCGTTATTGAGAGCGATCTAAACATCTCAAGAGAATTCCAGCACAGCTTATATTAAGGCCTGAATGTTTCTTGAGTGTATGATCCGATCAAAGCAGGCACATCATCACTTAGACACTATTTCAATCAATACAATTTATTAAGCTGTAGTATACAGTAGAAAACATCCGTTTCATTATTTCAACCTACAAAATATAAATAAAACCGCTCTTTGCTACAAGTATTTCCAGGAATGATCAGTGCTCCATCCCGGTGTTACAAACGTTTCTCAGAAGCTTTGAGCTGCTCTTCATCACAGCATCAGAGTAAGAGGATCGTTTGAGAGATAATGCTGTAAGGATTCCTCCATGTTCTTGATTCTGGAGCTGGATGTGTTGTGTTTGATGTGAAGACAGCAGCTCAGACGTTCTGTAGATCACGGGTTTGGATCGGC
The DNA here is from genome assembly GCA_032359395.1 of Enteromius anoplus. Taxonomy (NCBI): domain Eukaryota; kingdom Metazoa; phylum Chordata; class Actinopteri; order Cypriniformes; family Cyprinidae; genus Enteromius; species Enteromius anoplus. The sequence goes on from JAUMHG010000195.1 coordinate 116,984, forward strand.
GTGATCAGAGAGAGAGAGTGTGTGTGTGTGTCAGGAGCGTGAGAGCAGGCCCAGGTTGAGCAGGATGGAGCTGAGGTTGATGATGATGAAGGTCTGGCTGCGGTCGTAGGTCCTGTGCATCTCCTGCAGCCGTGAACACAGCGACGCTTCGAACAGACGCTTGTTCTTCCTGAAAACAGACACAGAATCAGCTCGACTCACAGCGAGCTACTGATGACAGCAGGCGGCTGACAAAGCACACACACACACACACACACACACATCCCATTCACTTTGTTTTACAGGTACACATTTGTTAAACAGAGAGAGTAAAGACAGTGGAAGCTCAGTGTGCTCAGGTGCTTGCATTCTCACTGCTGCCAAAATAAAAGTCCTGCTTCCCATACATCCACCAAACAGAAAAAACAACTGGCTGATGCCAATAATCTAAAACTGACAAATATCTGCCAAACAAAGAAAAAAAGGTGGATGGCGATCATTTAATAGCACATATTCAAGCACATATCAGCTAAACGGGGGAAAAGGCAGGTGCTGATTATTTAAAAAATGCTAAATATCTGTCAAACAAGGAGAAAAAGGCAGTTACGACATTTAACATAAAGTCAAGCATCGGCCAAACTGAAAGAAAAAAATATTATCTGAAGCAGATAATGAAAAATATCATTGGACCACTACAGAGAATCACTAGATCATCAGAAGAGCGGATCGTCTGAAGTCAAACCCACATGACCTGTGACGTGAAGCTCTGTTCCTCTCTCTCACACACACGTGATGAAGCGAGGGACTGACCGGACGCTGGAGAGCTTCTGCAGCAGCATGAGCATCTTCTCCAGCAGCGCCGGCTCCAGACGAGGGTTACGGAGAACCAGCGAGGAGCAGCGGAAGAAGTCCTCCGAGCTGCACTGATCCAGAAACACCGACAGAGTCCCTGCTGCACAGACGAGCGTTAGTCTGACATCATCTGAAATCACGATCACACTGCCAGCATTACACTACATCTGTGCTCACAAACATCCAGCCTGCCACCAAAACAGACCAATAACAATGATGTCATATCCAGAAATAATACTCGCTTTGGATAAAAGAATCTCTACTTGCCTGAAATTAAATTCTATCTCTGAGCTGCAGCATTTCTACAGTAATTCACTTCCTATAAGACTGCTTCAGTTCATTAAGTGCAAGAACAATTCTAAATAAATAAATATTAAATATCAATACAAAAATCTATCAATCTAATTTGGTTTAATTAAGTCAAACGTATAGATTTATATTAAATCAATAAAAGAATGTGTTTAATATGAAAGTGAAAGTAAATAAAATAAATAATAATTACATAAAAAATAATTGATAAAAGTAAACAAACACATATAATGTGGTTTTAAAAAAATCAATGTAAAATTGTATTCAAATATTTTATGAATTAAAATAAAGCTGAAATAAAAAACAATTTAAGTCAATTATAAATAAATATATTTGATATAAATAGATTCCAATAAATACAATTTATATATAATTATACATAAATTAAACTAAATAAAAATGTACATAAACACACAAGTAAAATAAATTATTAAGACAAGTAAAAACTCATCTGGGCTACAATAAATCTATTAACACTGAGCTACTACACGTCTTTGTGAAGATGACTGATAACAGAATGATGAAGATTTTGCTGAATTATTACTGAATAACGTGACTCAAAGCCAATGTCTGAACGTCTGGAGTCTGAGCTCAGGGACGTCTGGTAAAGCGTTTGGAGCTGATTTAGAGCTGGACACCTGGAGCACATTAAAGCTGACCTCCAGCCTTCACTCTGCTGTAAAGCTGCTAATTGGCCGGTCGTCTGCTCAGTGTCCTGCCCGCCTCGTTAACACGCCTGCTTTAACGACTCCCAGCACTCACACACACTAACGACTACATCCAGAACACACTCCGTACCTGTACGTTACCCTGAGATGGGAGTTTAATTAACGCCATTATTAAACCACAAACTCTTTCAGAACAGGGGGACACACGTAAACATAAATAAATAATAAAATACAGGTTTAACTGTACTTCATTTTGAAGAAGTAATAAATTGATATTTTCAACAAATATATTAAAATAAATAAAAATGTGACAAATAGTGTTTCAAATATCATTGTAAGAATCTATAGTTTGCCTCGACTCAGATTCCACTCCACAGTATGTGTTTGATCATGCCCATCTACCAAGAAGGATTCATTATTATAGACAAGAGGTCAGAACATTTGGGATGATTACATATTGAGACAAAGAGGTGTTAGAACATGATTAACATACAGACCACAGCTGCAACGAAAGGAGAAACTTCATTTACATTAGGGGGAGTAAAGTTTAACTGTATAAAAGATTGAACGAAGAATGTTCTGGGTTCATTCTCACTCCGCTGAACCGCAGGTACCACATGTGCTTTGTCACTGCTATGCTGCAATAAACATCTTCATCAAGATCTTCGACGTCCTCTTCATATTTTTCTTACATCATTTAATTGTAAATTAAAAATAAACAAGTAAAAATATTTAAATAAATACAAATATTTAACAAAGAAATTTATGTAAAATGAATATAAATCAGACTGAAAAAAATATAAATAAATAAAACTAGCAATGTTTTAGATGGTTTTCCTCACGTGATCCTGAGCTCATCTGCAGCAGGACGTCCAGAGACGGAGCAAGCAGACCGGGACTGCCCGCTCTCAGCAGAGCCAGAACCGCCGGCAGAGCCTGGTACTCCAGGAACAGAGCCTGGCCTTCATCAGACCGGACCGCACCGGACACGACCTCCACAGCTTGAGCCAGAACGTCCACTACAGTCCAGAAGAAGAAGAGGAGATATGATTTACAGATGATCACAAAATCACAGATCAGCTCGACTGCCTGAATAATAAAACACAAACAGATGATCCTGGAGCACAAAACCAGACAGAAACTGAATAATCATCTCTCCACTGATGTCTGGTGTGTTAGGAGAGCACAATATCTGTCTGAGACACAACTATTAGAAACTCTGGATCTGAGGGAGCAGAAAAAACAGATAGAAATATTGAGAAAAATCTCCTTTTAAGTTGATCAAATGAAGTTCTTAGCAATGAATATAAATGAGGTTTTGATATATTTATGGCAGGACATTTATAACATATCTTTATATTTTTAACATGATCTTTTTTGATGATTTTGTCATAAAAGAAAAACGGTATAAATTTGACCCTCACAATGTATTGTTGTGTATTTCTCCAAACACACCTGAGCACATATAATCATGAGTACATCTTCAATGACTGTGTGATCATCTGTACTGGTCACCACCTAAACGTTCGATGTCTCGAAAACCAGCAGAGAGTCACCGATTAATATTATAGCCTGTTAACAGAGCTGCAGTTCCCAGAAGACACTGCAGGCGAGCTGTGTTTATTATGAATGAGTGAGTGTTGTTCACATCAGAACTGCTCAGCTTCACTCACAGCAAGACAAAGAACAGATAAAAGCCCCGCGAGTGATAAAGACGATAAACCAGCTGCTCCGTCACTCACACACACACACTCTCTCACACTCACACACTCTCTCTCACACACACACACTCTCTCACACTCACACACTCTCTCTCACACACACTCACACACACACTCTCTCACACACACACACACACACACACACTCTCCCTCACACTCACACTCTCTCTCACACACACACACACACACACACACACTCAATCATTTTGCTGTTAGGAATTATCAAGACATTATTAAGTCTGTTCCA
>JAUMHG010000195.1:146111-159579 GCA_032359395.1 Enteromius anoplus
GGAAACACAACACACTTTTAGATTCTCAAAACACTTAATTCTGTGTGATTTATAAACTTGTTTCCTCATGGAGACCTAACTAATGTCCCACAAGATCAACATCTACTGCTATTCCTATCTTTGTGGAGACAACTGGTCCCTATAACGTGATAAACACCAGGTGCACACACACACACACCACAGAACATGATCAGTGTGTTCCAGCACCAATACAGCTTTCTCCTGCTCTAGATTTATCCCTTACACTGATTCAGGCCTGAGAAAGTCTAATATTCTTCAAGTCATGACATTAAATGTTTAATGCACTGCAAAACATCACTATCCTCTTCAGTATTTGTATCTTGTTTTCCAGCACAAATATTTAAACATCTTATTTACTGGAGTTTCTGCTAAACTAAAAACTAAACCTATTAAAATCCTAGAAATTGAAATTAAAAAGTAAAACCATGAATAAAAAAGGTAAATAAACTGAAAATAAATATGAAAACCTTTAGGAAACTTGTGTTTGTGTTTCTATAAGTGTTTCCTGACATTTTCTAATGTTTATTATGTTGATGCACAGAATCTTCTGTAATATAACTGGTTATTAATCGGTTTATTTTACTTGAATTTTTAAATTGTTAATAATGTTGTGAAAATAGCCCAAGACATGCCATGAAATAAATATACACTACTACTACTACTACTAGTCTTTGAATTGGTCTTAACATGTCTTTAATGATTAAATATAGCATCATAAAAACAACATGAAATACCTGAACATTTCTAAAGTGGTTTAAGACATAATCACTTGAAATTGATCTAAACTAATGGATTTTAATGGAATTAATATTGTTTTACAAATAATGGTTGGTTTTTAACCAGAAATTAATTTTGATCATATTTTCAGAAAGAAAGACATGATATCTGAAGTCGTTCTGGTTCTCCATCAAATGTGTCTTGATCTTTAGTTTTAGGATGTTTAATTCTTTTGTAGGAGAAAACAAGACAAATACTGTTTCCAGTGCTTTACACAGCTGTAAAGACAATAGAACCATCTCGAGTATGAAGTTAATAGTCATTGTGTGTGTGTGTCGTTCTCAGCTCTGAGAGACGATGCAGAAGACTCGTCTCCTCTGAAGAGCCCAGTGATGTCCAGCACCAGACCTCTCTATGTCAACCTGCCCAACGGTGTGTGTGTGTGTGTGAGAGAGAGAGAGTGTGTGTGTGTGTGTGTGTGTGTGCGTGTGTTCACGGGTGTGTGAGAGAGTGTGTGTTCATGAGTGTGTGTGTGTGTAATGATTCTCTTCTGGTGTGTCTGCAGGAGAGAGGAAGAGTTATGAAGAGCAGCTGCAGCAGATGCTTCAGGACCTGAGAAGAGGAAAGGAGAAACACGAGAAGCCTCTTCCTCACATGAACCAGGTGTGTGTGTGAGAGATCAGACTGTGTTCAAATTATGTCAATCTGGCAAACATTAAGTGATTTGTTTATCAATATAGCTATAATATAATAATAATAGAAAGATAATAATAATATAATAATTGTTAATTTATTATTATTGTTAGAAAATGAAACTCATTGTTGTCAGTGATTGTAATATTCCACTATAAAATAAAAAATAGAGGATTAAAAAATCATTTTTACACTAAGAACTGTACAATATCTCTACTATTTGTCTTAATTTTTCAAACGTTAAACAATCAAACTTTTATTTAATACAGATAATCAAAAAATACTATACATAAAAAAAATATTTGTCTTCATTTCAAATATTAAAACCATAAAACATTAATTTTGACAGAAATCTTCACAATTAAAAATGACTCCATTAAAAGAAACATTACAATTTAAATTTTTGTTGGTTTTTGATTAAAATGAGGAAAACTTATCTGTCAATGATATAATGATCTTAATTGAAAGGCTAATGTTTGCAGATATTTTTGCTCGTTTTAAAGCTAAAACTGCATAATTTTTGGAAGAAAACAAGACCTGGTATTTTAAGTCAGAGAAGTGCATCTTGGTACACGAATGTTTTGATAAACTAGCGGACTCTGAGCTCTGACTCTGGTGTGTCGGTTGTGTCCCGCCAGCGGCAGTTCATCCAGTTCTGTAAGACGCTCTACAGCATGTTTCAGGGCGAGCCGGGCGAGGCCGAGCTCTTCCAGGCCATCGGGATGGTGACCAGCCTCGTGCTGCAGATCGGAGAGGCTCATCAGAGCGGTCAGAACCGGAGCGAGGAGCACTGGTCTGCCAGCTTCGAGCAGATCCTGGCCTCCTTACTGACCGAGCAGGTGCTGGTCAACTTCCTGGAGCGGCCCGTGGAGCTGAGCGCTAGAATCAGCGCCGCCAAGCCCCGGCAGTACCAGGAGCGCGCCGGGCTGCTGATGATCTCACCCTGAGCAATCCCATGATCCCCCTGGGGTGAGCCGGACTCCCTCCGCCCAAGCTGAGCCTGCTCTGTGTGTGTTCATCAGTATTCACCTCTGCACGCTTTACTTTGCAGATTTTAACTCGATACCAAGTGGGTTCAGGCGGGATTGAACCGTTAACCTGTTACTGACCGCACGAACAACAGTCGCATGAAGGAAATACCAATCGTATTATTATTAATATCACTGTTCCAGCAGCTGGACGATTCTGAACGAGTCATTTCATATCTACGCGGCACAAAATTCTCTTTTTCAGTGTCTTTAACATCTAAACATTTACTGGAGAAGAAAAATAAACAGAATTACTTTCTTCCACTTAATAAAAAGACTCTTATCTTGTAGTTCTGACTTCTCCCTCAGAACAGAGATATAAACACACAAGTCAGTCTGTTTTTTCTCTAAGAATCTGTCTCAATCTTATTTTGGGTGGAAACAGATTTTCTTATAGAAACATATTTGCTTCAACATTAGCTAATAAAATTAAACATTTCCCTTTATGTATTTTTAAACGTAACTAGCAACCTTTTTTTTTTTTTTAATCGTGCATAATAAAGATTAATACTTGATTTAAAAAAAATAATTTAAGTTTACAGTTATTAAAATACAATACTTATGTCCTAATTAAAATAATTTACAGATTACTACCTGCATTTAAATGGGATATTTCTCAGACAAGGCTTTACATATTTGTCTTGTATCTCCAGCAGCTGAATTAAGAATGTTTTGATCTTTGCACTGAGAAACAAGACAGAAATACAGAGGAAGAGCATCTTTTTCAAAGTAAAGCTCGTCTGTTGACCCTCTCTGAACAAACGGATCCAGTTCATCTTGAGTCACTGGTTTAATCTGCTAGTATGTTTCTGATGTATGTTTGTCTGATTTGTTTAAACGCACCTCTGAATTTATAAAGTGCCTTAAAAGCCTTCAGCCAAACGACTGACCCTCAGCTTTAACGTGCCACAGAAACTCAAAGGGACCAAAGCTGTGAGAATCAAGCGTCCAGTTTCCATTTCTGACAGCGTTAGTGATCAAACACTCATGTAGCATTAGATCTGTATGATTGGAGGAAGCAATCAGATCACATGACGTCCTGTACAATCACACCTCGAACCTTCCTGAATGAACTACAGCTTTAAATGAGTTATTGACAGATGTTCTGTGTGTTGTACTGCTGATTGATTCTCTACTGTAACACGCAAGAAATAAATCATCCAAAGCACAATCCTTTTATGTTTTTATTCAAACAACCGTGAAGAAATTTAGTTTTCATCCACATTTACAGTCTGAAGACCTGTGAACACAAAGAGAGCACAGTTAGATGTGTTAAATATACACAGACGCTCACACACACACTTTCCTTGAGTGACAAGCTGAACACAGTATATAAGGTGAGAGCAGCAAGGCATGAAGCACTGTCACTGATCAAGCTGTGTAGTCCAGCTGAGGAACCAACGGTTTCATCTAGTCATTACACATCACTGACACTCTCCTGCTTGATTCTGTTCAGGACTCTTAAGTGTCTAGAAATAAAGGTGATGTTTATCTCAGTTCTGAGGAAAAAGGACACATTTGACTCATAATTGTGAATTATTCTATAGTTCCAACTTTATAACATGCAAATAAATTTATATCTTGCGAATGACAAAAATAAAGAATAATCTGAATTGTACTTTAACTCGCCACCACATGTTGAGAAACAGTCAGTTTTGAGTTCAAATCTTGAGTGTTTCTTGCGGTTTCAAGTTATCCCACACTTCTGTCTCTCTCAGAATTACAAGTTTATAAATCACACAGTTCTCACTTTATCACGCACACCTGCATGTTTACATACAATGCTGAGAATAAAGACGTTCAGAAATGTGAGATGTAAAATAACTGCAAGAGAAAACAATGTGTTCCCACTTTATGTGTCCCTAATACTTGTGTACTTCGTATGTACAGCTCTAGTGTGTGTAACTACACACATGTAACACACTCCGTCCAGTGCAGTGTAAGTACCCAGCAGTGCACCCGCTCCAGATCAGACTCCTCCTTCCCAAACCTGTCACCCAAATCACACACCCTGTGTTCCTGCGGTCTCTACTAATGAGTAGAATCAGGTGTGTTAGAGACCAGGGTCCTCCAGCACTGCCCTAACCCCACCCATCTCCACCTCTGGGAGCAAACTCCTCCAATTACTCTTATATTCTGTCACCAAATGTAGTTCTATCATTCCTGTTACACAGTACTTACACATACCATACTGAGGGTCGTTACACAAACATTACACAGCTGTTGAGACTACGCCTGGTTACTGTGCGAGTACACGAGTATTAGGACACAATATGAAGTGCATTGAGTTATTCAGCACTATTTTAATCGGCAGCAGACGGGTGTGTGTCTGAACCCTTACCTTTGTAGGTGGTGACGGGGACGTATGTGACGAGGGTGTACAGCTTGTTTGGGGAGTCTTCATCTTCGTTGCGTTTGCGGGACAGACGCACGCGCATGCGGTACGGCACGTTCCTGCAGAACAGCAGCGTCAGTGAAGAACACGATCACAGAGAGAACACGGAGAGACCGGACACTCACTCACCGGACTCCTTTAGCCCACACGGCCTTGTTGAGACGTGTGTCGATGCGGACGTCAGGGGTGCCCATCTCCTTCACCGCAAACTTACGGATCTCCTTCAGCGCCCGAGGAGCCCTCCTCTTGAAGGAGCTGCCGGAGGATTAGACCACACACAAACACAGAATCACTCAGCATCCCAGATAGTCTTTATATTAAAGTGTTCACTCTCAGGGGAGTTATTAAAGCTGTGTGCTGCAGGGTTGTTTGAGGAGGACCTACATGCCGTGGATGCGCTTGTGGATGTTGATGGTGTACTCGCGGGTCACCACCTCATTGATGGCGGAGCGCCCCTTCTTCTTCTCGCCCTTCTTAGGTGCCATCTACAACACAGCAACACAGTCACACGGTGCACACTAGAAAGAAGATGAACGTGCCCTGACTCTTTATTACTCATCTAAGTGTGCTTTTATTATAGTATTACGCAGTCTGTCATGCACTAACGTTAGTACACTACAAATAAACACTTCACCTAAACGACCGGCAACTAAACAAGTTAACTAAAATAACCACTTAACACCTTCAGATGATTGGTTATTATAAAACACGAGCGTTCCTTCACATAACGCGGTTTATTCTGGTAAAACAGTGAGTTCACTGCTTTATTTGCACTTCCTCTGCGGTTCCGCGGGCTCCTCGCACTTCTGTCAGAACTTTAACATTAGCGATCTTTAATCGTTCAACATCGGCGTTTAAACCGCAGCAGAACGCGCCAGGGTGATTAATAACATGTCTAAACACTCAAAGGCGACATTACACGGAATTATTAGTGATTAATAACGCGGATGATGCTGGATTTGTAAGTCATAAGCGAGAGGAAGATACTCACTCTGTACAGAGAACGAGGGAAAGGAAGAGCGGTGGATTGTGGGTCACATACAAGGCGGAATACACGTTCACATCCGGGTCAGTCGACCGTTTTGCGTTTTCCTCGTGTGTGTGTTATTTTTAATAGCGCATATACCGAAGCTATTTCTATGTTTGAAGTTAAAAACAAACCTTTTTTTTTACTGAACGCAGTATTTGAGTTTAGAGTTTCGTTTTGGATTCCGCGCTGATTAAACTACATCTCCCATAATCCCGTTCGCCGCACCGGAAGCGCTCGCTCACTCAGCGGCAACGGTTGTGAGTGGAAGTGAAGAATTTATTTAGATTGTCAAACCGAAAAAAGAATCAAACTACTGAAATATTAACGCGTATTATACGCACGTTATATCCGCTGTGGAGCGTTAGTTCTCTATGAATATTCATGAGCCGGCGGGACGGTTTAATGAACTCCTCTCAGGTAAATGTTGTTGTTAATGAACGGGTTTCAAAACACACCGAGTTCACCACATAACGTTAGACAGCTCTGAAGATCTGAAACCTGCTTACAATTGACAGAAATATAGCATTTAGCTAAGATTTGACTCGGTGTTTATATAATGTAATAGCAATTATAATAAATAATCCACTTCTGTCTCTGACTGATAGTTTAGAGTGTTTATCCAGTCAAAGCTCTTTCACTGTAACCGTAGAAATGGGTCAAATCGTTTATCAAGTCTATAACTGTAGTCATATCTCCAGATTAACTTTTTCTGGACTGAAGCAGTACATTGTGTGGGTCAGATTTATCAATTTATGCCAAACATCATTAGGATATTAAGTAAAGATCATGTTCCTTAAAGATATTTTGTACATTTCCTACCATTAATGCACGAAAACTTAATTTTTGGTTATATTCATTGCTAAGAACTACATTTAGACAACTTTAAAGATGATTTTCTCAGTATTTAGATTTTTTTGTACCCACAAATTCAGATTTTAACAAACCATACATCAATGGAAAGATTAATTTAATTAAATAGATCCTCGTGGCTGGTTTTGTGCTCCTGGGTCACATTGTTGCTCGGATCTCTGAAGAAAATACCCATTGTGACGGTATGGGATTATATGATCTCATCTGTTGCACGTGTGTCTGCAGTTTTCCCGCTGATCCAGAGGCTCGTCTGACAGAAGCACCATGACTCTGGCTCCTAAAGAGCTGTCCAATCTGCTGGGCATCATGTCGGACGACGCCTGCAGCAACAGCTTCGAGCAGCTGTCCACGGCCTTCCACCACTGCTTCGGGAAAGCCGAGCACTTCCGGGTGGGTTCTGTCCTGGTGATGCTGCTGCAGCAGCCGGACCTGCTGCCCAGTGCTCCTCAGCGACTGACCGCTCTCTATCTGCTGTGGGAGATGTACCGCACCGAGCCGCTGGCCGCTAACCCCTTCGCTGCGGTGTTTGCTCATCTGCTGAACCCGTCGACCGCCGGAGAGGAGCAGGAGAAGACGCTCTCTGGTAGGTCTGCAACAAGCCATTGTTTCCATAGTAGTTTAATTTTAGGGCTGCACAATAAATCAGAATGAAATCGCTCTGAAGCGCTGTAAAACATGCGTCTTTCATGTTTCCGCCCAGGGTTTCTTCCTCCCATCACGCTGCCGGAGAAGTTCTTTCTGTCTCAGCTGATGCTTGCTCCTCCACGAGAGCTCTTCAAGAAGACACCGAGACAAGTGTCCAGCATGGACGTGAGCTCCACGCCGCAGACCATAGACATCAGCGGCCTGCAGCTGGCCCTCGCTGGTACACACACACACACACACACTTCCTGCTATTAGAAATCATTGTAATATATTGATTATTATCAGTGTTGAACACCGTTGTGCTGCTCAATCAGCCGAGTCTTCCAGAGCTGCGTGACGATCAGCTGATCACACACGCTGTGAGTTTCACTGATGTTTGTGTCTTTGGTTCAGAGCGTCAGTCCGAGCTGCCCACTCAGAGTAAGGCCAGTTTTCCCAGCATGCTCAGCGACCCTGACCCAGACTCCTCCAACTCGGGCTTCGACAGCTCCGTGGCCAATCAGATCACAGAGTCCCTGGTGACCGGCCCAAGGCCTCCTCTGGAGAGTGAGTGTTCAAGGAGAAGAAGCACAGATAGTTTACTGACCTCATGTCCTCCGAGATACGTCTTTCTTTCTTCAGTCGCAAAGAAATCAAGTGGTCCCACTTTATATTAGGTTAACTCAACTACTGAGTGCTTACATTTAAAGTACTCATATATGTATAGTTTAACTCTACATCTGTAATTAAATTCTGTTCCTACATTTATAATTAGAGTGTTGACCCATCCCTTACACCCACCCACACCTCCAAACCCGTCCCTATCCTCACCTGTACCTCCTCAATAACCGCAGACGTATTTTCTAATACAGTTTGAACACAGTAAGTACATTGTTTTTTTGGTCCACCCAATATAAAGTGTGACAAAATATGGTATATTCAGACCCTAACGAATCCTATCAGCTTCTGGAATAAAGCCCTTGGGATGAAGTTTCATTTCTTTTCAACAGAAGAAAGAAAGACGTCTTGGTTGTGAGTCATCAGGAGATTATTCTGGAAGTGAGCTAATCTTTTAACTGGTGTGTATCTGTCAGGTCACTTCCGTCCAGAGTTCATCCGGCCCGCTCCGCCGCTGCTGGTGTGTGAGGACGAGCTGTCCTGGTTAAACCCGTGTGAGCCGGATCACCGGATACAGTGGGACCGCTCCATGTGTGTGCGTAACGGCACCGGAGTGGAGATCAAGCGCATCATGGCCAAAGCCTTCAAGAGTCCGCTGTCAGCGGCCCAGCAGACACAGGTCCAGGTCACCTCTGACCCCAAACATCAGTGCTTGTGTGACCGCTAACTGTGTTGAGTGTCACATGATCTTCAGAAATCATTCTAATATGATGATTTACTGCTCGAGGAACGTTTCTGATAAATAAATAAAGACTTTTATACTTTTATTAAATGGATCAGAAGTGACAGTAAAGACATGTTACGAAGTAAATTGCTTTCTTTTTATCTGTGAATCCTGAAACACAGAAATATTGAGTGTGTTCAGCACTGATAATACCCAGAAGTGTGTGTTGAGCAGTGAATCAGTGTATGATGATGATTTCTGAAGATCATGTGACTCTGAAGACTGGAGGACTGATGCTGAACGTCATAGAAATACACTTCAACACAGATTCACACAGAACACAGATGATTTTTACTTTAATTTACATAAATGCAGCCTGTATGTGTAAATAATGCAAAAATATATCAAATCTTGCCTGCCTGTAACTTAGTGTGCAGTTTACCCCACACAATATTAATAACTGGAACACACATGTAATGAATGAAGGGTGGTCAATAGTGTATAAATACCTAACGACTGATCTGTGATGACTCCTGAATGATGTCCTTGAATTCTCTGATCAGCTGCTGGGTGAACTGGAGAAGGACCCAAAGCTGGTTTACCACATCGGTCTGACACCAGCCAAACTACCGGACCTGGTTGAGAACAACCCTCTGGTGGCTATCGAGATGCTCCTGAAGCTGATGTCCTCCAGCCAGATCACGGAGTACTTCTCTGTCCTGGTCAACATGGACATGTCGCTGCACTCCATGGAGGTGGTGAACAGGTGCGCTGTCCTTCTCGTCGGGTCAGTTCAGTGCAGGAGGAAGCGTGTCGTCTGAGGATGTGTTTGTTCTTCTCTCTGTAGATTAACCACAGCGGTGGACCTTCCTCCTGAGTTCATCCATCTCTACATCTCCAACTGCATCTCCACGTGTGAGCAGATCAAAGACAAATACATGCAGGTAAACACACACCTCACACGGACCACGATGCTCTCCACTGATGTCTGACAATATCTGTCTGAGGTACTGCTATTAGAACATCTGGGTCTGAAGGAGCAAAATCATCTCAATAATGAGAAAATCATCTTTAAAGTTGTTCAGATGAAGTTCTTAGTGATGCGTATTACTGATCAGAAGTGAAGTTTTGATATATGTACAGTTGCACATGTACTAAATATCTTCCTGGAACATGATCTTAACATCCTGATGATGTTTTTCGTAGCAGAAGAATGTATGATTGTGACTCTTACAGTGTGTTGTTGTGTGTGTGTCCAGATATACTCTGTGTTGTTTGAGCTGAGAGAGTGTTGTAATGTGGCTCAGACAGGAATCATGTGTTTGTGGTGTTTTTCTGCTGATTGATGGAGAATACGAGACTTCTTCATTGAAACCATTCTCAAAAGCAGAAATGCTACGAAACACATCTTTAGTGAGAAAGTGTGACAGGAAACAAATATTTCTCATTTATATTGTAAGTTTTGAAACTGTACTGCCAGTTATTTATTATTTTCAAAACAATGTCAGGATATGTTTTTAATTTGTGTGATCTAGGGTATATAGATACAGTGTTATTTGACCACATATTATAATATCCAGGGTTCGTACGGTCATGAAAAACCTGGAGAAGTCATGGAATTTTAAAATGGCAATCTCCAGGCCTGGAAAATAAACTCAGCGTGCGCGCACTGAAAGCCTTTCAAATAGCGCCTAATAACTGAACGAAGATATTTATCAGATGTGATTGTGGTAATACTGTCAAAAACACACGGCATTAAACACAGCTGCTTGTGTCTAAAGAAAAAATAAACAATCACGAGAAACCGTGCCGGTGTGTTTAGATGCCTGCAGCTCTTAAAGGGACAGAACTGAACATGCACCGCTTATCATTAAAGGGATAGTTCACCAAAAAAAATGATAATTGTGTCAAATTATGTTTATTTGTAGTGTATATCTGTTTAAACAAAGATAAAATGACAACTATTATAATATATATCCTAAATATCTGCGCTTCTTTATTTTATACTTTGTTTCCTTGAAAAGCTTTGTTTTTAAACAATGCCGGGAAAATGTTGCTTTAATAATGTTTGGCTTCAATCTGAAAAGTATAATGCATGGCTTGAGAAAGACCAGGACCCGGGACGAGCAAAATGTAGACTTTGCCATAAAACGTTCGACATTTCGAACATGGGAGAAGCAGCGGTATCTAGCCATGCTAAAGGTGCAAAGCACCAGTCTGCCCCAATCGCTGGCTTTTTCACCCAGGTGACTAAGGGACCATTTTGAGTGCTGTGTCCAGAAACTAAACGCTCACTGCAGAGGTACTGTGGGCGCTAAAAGTGGCTAATTCTCACTAAAAATGTGTATGAACCCTGAATATCATATAATCATATCTGGAGCACAGCAGCAGTCATCAGAGCACAGCTGTATCTGTAGAAATACACTGCAGGAGTCAACGTTATACACTTCTCTTTAGTTCTTCAGTGATTCAGCGGTGTTGACTCTTCGGCCTGGTTCTGTGCTCCAGGGGCACATCTCTGTAATATAAGATGGATTTGAAAGCGTTCATCAGATTGTGGTGTTGTTGTGTTTCCTCAGAACCGTCTGGTGCGTCTGGTGTGCGTCTTCCTCCAGTCCCTCATCAGGAATAAGATCATTAATGTCCAGGATCTGTTCATCGAGGTGCAGGCCTTCTGCATCGAGTTCAGTCGGATCCGTGAAGCTGCCGGTCTCTTCCGCCTCCTCAAGACTCTGGATAACGGAGAGACGCCGGCCGAGGGCAAGACGGCTAAATGAACTGAGTCTGTCCTCGACCCAAGCACATGAAGACGCCAGACTCGACGGCGTACAAACCTCATCTGTGTTCTCTTCTTATGTACAGCATGCTCCTCTGTTTTGATCCCAAATGCCATATTTTTTGTCCATTAAAGTGATGGTTACCTGTACGTTCTCAGACGCCGTGCTTCAGTTTGTGTGTCTGTCCTCGGCTTCAGGAAATACATTTGTGAATGTGAATGTAATTTCTACACAACAGAAACAAGCCACAAAACTTACAACAGCGTCATGAAAGCAGTTTAGTACGGGTTACAAATACTATGAAGCTTGTATGTTAGGTGTCCATCTTTTCAGAAGACGATGCTGTACATGAGAACAGAAGTGGATGCACTATTTACACCTGTGAATTTTCCTTTCAATAAGTATAAATATTGATTATATAGACTGTAAATAGTGGCAGATAGTGTTCGGTTTTGATGTACTTTAACAGGATGAGTGTTAATATAGAAAATATTAAACGGATGCCATTATTAGGACAATAAAGCCCTCCGTACACCGAGCCTTTACCCCTAACCCTGAGAAAACTGCAAGGGTTGCATCTGTTGGTTTTATTCACTGGACCTGAGCTAACATTAAGTTGTTAGATCTTGTTGTAAGGTGTAGTATGAATATAATAAATCAAACACTTGAGTTAAAAAAGGTTTTTTATTTGCACATTCGCTTCTATTTGAACACGTGCATCATATTCAGAGACAGACCGTGTTCTTATTAACTGAAATACCTGAACAATGAAAGCTGAACGGGGCTGACTCTGTAACGCAGATACGCACACAGTGCTCGAAGACATAAACAGACATGACCTTTGACCTTTGCTGTAACACCGGTGAAGGTTAATGGAGACAGTGCGTCATTCAGGGGTTCAGTGAATTATGTCATTTCTATTTATATATATATATTTAATTCCATTATTTTTAGTATGTGTTAATATTTCCTGTGGATCTGTTGATGTTGGGAACCCAATAACAGCACGAATAAAAAGACATGAGTGAAGTATAAAGCTGAGCTAGATTCGTCTCATTCCTCGAGCCATGAGGCAGGCGAACACCGTCATCACCATCTTGGGCTTGACCTCCACCAGATCCTCAGGCAGCGCGTACACCCTCGCTCCGATCTTCCTGGCCATGGAGATGGCGTACCTGAGAACACACAGCGTGAGTCTTCCTGACCGCCTCTACACTTTATATTTCTGATACTGAGTTTATATCTTCTAATTCATTCATATGCTCGTGAGGAGTGTGACGTACTTTGCGTTGTTGAGCTTCTCTTCGTCTGTCAGGTCTTCTGTCTTGAGAAGGTCGTAGCGGATGGAGCCGGGCTGGATGGCGTCAATCAGGTCCAGGACAGGCATGCTGGTGCTTATGGATCCGTCCTGCAGGATCATAACAGAAGAGGTGAGTGATGCAGACGGAGTGTGTTCTTCTTCACGGTGTGCGTGAGCTGCTTACTTTAAAGCCGCTGATGGTGCCTTTCCCGGCCTGTGTGAGAGCGTCGTTAATCCAGGTCACGATGGTGTCGTCGGTCACCTTCTGCCCGTCGCCCAGATCCTCCAGGATATTGAGTGTGTATCTGCAGACAGAAGAAGAGTGAGGCGTGTGATCTGGAGTGTGTGTGTGTGGATCTGGAGTGTGTTTGTGTGTCTGACCTCCTCATGAGCTGCCAGAGCAGAGCGAGCGTCAGCGTCCGGTTGCCTTCGTTCAGATCCTGACCAGCGATGCCCACCAGAGAGAACTTAGCCTCCTTCTTCCCCAGCTCCACCGCATAGTTACAGTTCTCCAGCTGCAGCACACAACACAGTTACACACGTAACCTAACCTGGTATTTATCACGTTATAGGGACCAGTTGTCTCCACAAAGAAGGAATAGCAGTAAATGTTGATCTTGTGGGACATTAGTTAGGTCTCCATGAGGAAACAAGTTTATAAATCACACAGA
>JAUMHG010000195.1:171944-202634 GCA_032359395.1 Enteromius anoplus
GAGGAGTGTGTGTCTGTGAGGAGTGTGTGTCTGTGAGGAGTGTGAGGAGTGTGTGTCTGTGAGGAGTGTGAGGAGTGAAGAGTGTGTGTCTGTGAGGAGTGTGAGGAGTGTGTGTCTGTGAGGAGTCTGTGTCTGAGAAGAGTCTGTGTCTGTGACGAGTGTGTGTCTGTGACGAGTGTGAGGAGTGTGTGTCTGCGAGGAGTGTGAGGAGTGTGTGTCTGTGAGGAGTGTGTGTCTGTGAGGAGTGTGAGGAGTGTGTGTCTGTGAGGAGTGTGAGGAGTGTGTGGCTGTGAGGAGTGTGAGGAGTGTGTGTCTTTGAGGAGTGTGTGTCTGTGAGGAGTGTGAGGAGTGAGGAGTGTGTGTCTGTGAGGAGTGTGTGTCTGTGAGGAGTGTGAGGAGTGTGTGTTTGTGAGGAGTGTGAGGAGTCAGAACAGAGCTGGGGTCATCTGAGAGTGACCTACACTGAGATCTGTGGAGAAAGCCCTCCTCTAGAGCCTCCTGCCTCGAGCTGAGGGCCGGGGCCCAGCTGGAGCCTGCACACACACACACACACACTCAGATACATGTACTTTGTGTTCATCTGTGAGCCCTGCTGCTGAGGAATGAGTGAGAATGGGCAAAAATAAATAAAAAATACAATTTGAGATTTTCACAAAAATAAGCTGATTAAGCCCTGATCCTAATGAAACATCTAAAAGCATCTATATTGTGGTTTTCACACGTTCACACACACATAAAGCACTCTTCTCCTGATACACACATATATATTTGCAGCTTATTATTCACACAAACAATCTGTTTCATCTCAACTGAACGTCTCAGGAAGAAGCATTCTTAATTTTGTCTCATTAATGTTAATCAAACTATAAAAGAGAATCACCGCTTTTCTTGTTTAATTCTATTTTTAAAAAACACTGATTTTTACATTTTACTATTTGTTTTTCTTGAATGCTTGTGTTTTGATGTAAAATCAAAAAAGTAGGTAATAAACTTGCCATATATTGATTTTTGTATCGGTTCTTATTTGTAACAAAGATCAAATCTAAAATAGCTGTTTTGATTATTAATCTAGTAATGATTATGAAGAGATGAAGTGGGAGAAAGACCTGGACTTTACATTAGATTTTCACTAAATATACTCTGACTCAACTTTAATCAGGTGTAGTCCTTTATCATCTGACTCCAAAAAGAACTCATTTTTGTAGATTTGCTCACTGTGACTCATTTTCCAGCACAGCTCACATCTATATTTCATATTGATAATTCATTTTAAACATTGGCTCATTTGCTGTAAGTTAAAGTGTCCCATAATGGCACTGTAAGCCTCTTGAAGGAGCATGCTAATGTGATCTGGACTGTGATTGGTGGACTGACCTGACTGGACAGTGTGGGCGGGGCTTGCGGTGCTGGTGGGCGGGGTTGAGGGCTGTACTGGAAGCGCACCTCACCTAACACAAGAACACACCTGATGACCCTCAAGATGTCCTCAACGCTTCATTAAACACCAGACAGATCCAGACGACTCACCTGGGCCTGAAACCAAGGATCTGGAGAAGTGAGGCATGATGGGAAGAGTGTTGAAGCAGGGACGGATGTTCTTTACATTAGTGAGGTACGGTGCAAGAGACTGGACCGGAGACGAGGACGAGCTGCCCGTCTGAGGACTGCTCTGAGAACACACACACACACACACACATCCAGATGAAGAACCCTCAGAACATCAGAGATCAGTGCTGTCAGAATGAGAGTCCAAACAGCTCTAACCAAATCATTCTGACTGCACCCATTCACTTCCATTACTGAGACACCCATGAAGACACATTCCTCCAGATCTGATGAAGACACACACTCCTCCTGATCTCGGGTGAGAACATTTAAAGTATATATTCACGTTTGAGTGAACTATTCTTTTAACGTTAAACAGATCATCTACTGAGGTGCTTTAGTTGTCATCAGATCTGCTGTAAATGTTACAGTGGAGTATTAATCCTGAATATGAAGCGTAATGTTTGGTGTTCTTACTCGAGGCGGGTCCAGAACGCAGACGTCTCCGGGCTTCTGTGAGTGTGTGTGATCAGAGCTGTAGTATCTGTTGTGTTTCCACTGCTGCAGTGACTGAGACGGGGACTGCTGGGATACAGGTAACGCCAGGTGCATCATCAGCATCCCACCTGCACACACACACAGAGTCAGAACACTTGACAGAGACTGATATCAGACAGATGAGAGCTGTTCAAGAGTAAAACAGCACAGAAGACGCTTGAAAAGGGGACAGAAATCTGATTTGACTTCTAGCCTCGCCTTTTAATGAGTTATTAAAGATGAGTGACGGAGAGACAGTGTGTCATGTTAACAGAGAACACGCCGACAGAAGATGTGAAGATGAGCCGTGAAGGTCTTCTCTGACAGAGAGTCATAACCACCAGCAAAGAGCAGGAATGAGTTTTTAATGACAGCCGTATCTGTAACGATGGGATTGTTAACACCTCACAAGAAACGACAGACTGAAGGTCTTTCTCCAGACGTCTTAAAGAATCTGTGTCAGACAGCGCCGTCATAAAGAGCTCAATAAACACGTCTGCAGACAGATTAAAGCAGCGGTCATCAGGACCAGTGTTGGGGGTAACGCATTACAAGTAACGCGAGTTGTGTAACAATATTACTTTTTCCAAGTAACTAGTAAAGAAACGCATTACTTTTTAATTTTAGAGTAATATAACTGAGGTACTTTGCTTTATGTATTGACTGACGAGTGTCCTGACCTCATGTTGGTAGGAATCAGAAATACAGAGCATGTGTGTGGTGTGTGAATACTAGGGGTGGGCATAGATTCTTTTTTTCATCTAGATTAAAACGGCTCGTTTGAATTCTGCCAAAGGGATTCAGAATATGTGTGCTACCTAAATAATGACTAAAAGTAAAGCCCTATCCGGACGGGACTAGTTTGACAGGGGGTTGTTAGAGAAAGTTTTGTTTCACAGATGTACTTGGTGAATTTAATCCCATCCGAATCTGCCATGTCTGTGTTTTGAGATGTCTGTGATATTATTTTTCATAACGCGTTTCCTTGTGTGTTTTGGCCAATGCGATACGCTGTAGATGCTCTATCCACACACACGTTTAATATATTTTGATATATAAAAGAAATAAATCAATACAAATAAAGAGCCAGACGTAAACTGTTAAGACTGACTATTGTAATATCAGTATCAGGTAAGATCACCATGGTATCTGTGATTATACTAATTGTAATCAATCTGAACGACTAAAGCAATGCACGCATACAGAGCGTGTGATCTCTGTGACCCTCTCACCTCTGTAATAAACACGGAGATGTCAGCCCACCACTAGTGAATACAGAGTAGTTCTAGACTCAATGTGAACGTGTATTAATTCATCTCACTCTCAAAAAATGGATTTAGTTTTCATCAAAATGAATTAAAATCTGCAATAATTAAATCACACAAATGTATCTAATCTCATTTTATTAACCGATATCTTTGCTGCTGATCTCTGATGATCCAGTTCAACCAGACTTACAAGCAATGACTTAAAAATAACTATTGAGCTTCATTGATTGTTTTTAATAGCTGTAGAGTACTGAACTTTCTCCTGTATTCTACTTTACAGATAAATTCACTTTTTCTTCAGCCTGAAGTTTATTGGTGACACTTTCTGGTGTGATTTTATATTTGATTGAACGTCTTATATTAAAAACAAACACTCAAGCTCCGCCCATATTTAAAAAGTAACGCAAAAGTAATAAAACGCATTAATTTCCATAAAAAGTAACTCAGTAACGTAATTAGTTACTTCTTTAGGGAGTATCACAATATTGTAATGTATCGCGTTTAAAAGTAACTTTCCCCAACACTGCTCAGGACACATCCCTCAGATGATAATTATTAATAACTATTGTGTAGCTTTATATCTGAATCCAGTCTGTTTACTAATTAAAAACATTTAATAAATATTATTTCATTATTATATTATATTATTTATTAATATATATATATATATTAATAAATATTATTTGAAATTAATGTTAATTAAAAAAAACTAAAAAAGAAATTTCTCAATTTTAACGATGTACTAAAATAAAACACTGAAACAATCATTCATCAAAACTAGACATACATACATACCAAAGTTACTGAAATGTAAAAAAACCTGATATGAATTTGATGTTATTATTATCATCATCAGTGTGAAGCTGCTTGAGGATAATCTGTACTGTGTAAAGCAGTATCAAAATAAAGGTGATGATTGATTATTACAGAACAGAGAGATGGTAACACTCCTCGTTACACGTTACATGTACTTACTGTAACAATTACTCTTAATTATGATCAATAATAATAATAGAAACCCCAAACCAAACTCGAACCATATAAAGTAATAAGCACATGAAGTGAATTAATATTCCTCAGTGTTATACTGTAACATTACAGTAACCCTGTTCTTATAGTTATTCTGGAATAAATGCTTATAAAAGCACTAACCTGAGAAATATCCTGGTGTTATTATCAATGAAAAACAGAAATGTGTCATTAACTGAACTTGAAAAATGTGTCATGATTTCATAAGTGACTTATTTTATTAAACAGTAAGGGCTTTTCCTCCTGATTTCTGATGAAGACTAGATGTGTGATGTCGACTGTGATCTGGTCTCACACACACACACCACAGAGCAGCTGTACCTGAACACTGCTGAGCGGGAGCCTGCTGCGAGCCGCAGGGTGACGAGGTGTGCTGATACGACATCTGCTCCGCTCCTGGAGGAGGAGGAAACCCTGCGGAGGAGCTGAGACACACACACACACGAGCAGACCTTCAGCTGTCATCTACTCTCACACACTCGAGCAGCGCTGGCACTGACTGCAGGATTCTTACAAAGCTACCAGAATACCTTCTGTGTGCAAAGAAAATAAAATAAAGAATTCATCCAACAATTTCTCTCCATTTAAATCTGATTCTTGCGTGTTCTCTGTGTGTGTGTGTGTGAATGAGACCTGGTTTTGTCTCCTACACAGGTCCTGAAGTGTGTGTGATGCTGGTTCTATCCTCACTGTATGGGGATGACTGTTGTATTACAGTATTATGTACCTTTATATCTTTATATATTCCATTTTCTGTCAAATTTAAATGAAACAATTAAAGGATAAAAATTAATGTTACGAACAGATTAAGCACTTAACTGTAGTAAATTAATACAATTCTTTTTTAAAACCCTTTTTAAAGAACATTCACTTTTCTTCATGTGTTAATTAACCTGTTTGTTTGCCAAAGAAGGGTTTCATTGTAATTTGATTTAAAAAAAAGAAGGTTTAATGCCTTTAAATCAGAAAAATGGAGTAATGTGAGAAACAGAAGGAAAGAAAGGACTGTAGGGCTATTGTTGAGAGCGCTTTAATAAGGCCGGCGCCTCATGAAGGATGTGCTGCGGTGAATCGCTCTCCTCTCGGGACCCTCGTGTTATATTAAGACCGGCTGTATTTCTGGTCTTATAAATCATCTTGAGCGTGGCCTACTAAAGTCCAGCCCCGAGGGACCACCCTTCCTTACCTGCACACATCCAGACGTTCCTCACCGCAACGAGATCAAATCAGTCTGAATTTATTACTCTTAAATAATCTATTTGTCAGCAGACACATGGAAAATCATTTCAAACGGAGAGATTTTTTACACTAGTTTGACAGCTGAACTCCACACACTCTTTACTGCAGATCATCACAATACTGTGTGCTTTTATTAGAACCGCTCCAGATCTGAATCTCACGCTCGCTTCATCTATGCATTACTCCAACACTGCACTTAGACAGAAAATCTGATCAGTTCATGCATCCCAGAACAATCGAAGACTAAGATCAATTTTCTGATCAAAATTAGGATTTAGAATGCAATAAAATCCAGGTTTGCTTGTTTGTAGTGCTGCACAAAATATCAGTACGGCTACAAACTAATCATCATCATCATCATCATTAGTAGTACGATTAAGTTTCTAGTTCCTAAATAAAAGAGTGAAGTGTAGCGTGTACCTGGCGGTGTTCTGGCTGGGGGGGGTGATGCTGTAGTACACCTGGACGCCGGACGCCGGAGCGGTCTACAGACACATTCACTCGTGATGAGCTTCACTCTCACAGTCAGTACTGCTGTAAACACAGCGCTCACCTGATAAGATGGCACTGACGGATACTGGACCATCACGCTGCTGTGACCCGGCGCCGGCTGGATCATGTTCTGGTAGTTCTGCTGAGGGTTTGGCATCACTGTTTGGTAACCTGAAGAAACACAGAAACTTCAGCAGCTATACGTGAAATACCACAGAAACACAAAAACCCTTTACCGCTCGCTCACAAAACAGTCAGTCAACCGTTAAACTCGCTTTACTATTATAACGCATTACTCTGTATTAAATACAGACATCAGAGAACACAGAGTTTTTACAATGGGAATGAAACTTTGGGAACGCTGTAAGACCCTTATATACATGCCGTTTCTTTTTTTACAATGATGTTTTAACAAATATAATATTGAATTTCAAAATATAAGCGTTTTAAAATAATGTCACACATTTGGTTCAGTACCATTAGTGCCAAAAACACTTATTTATTGATGAAAAATGTATTTTCTTCATCAGAAAGCAAAACTTTGTTCAAGTAAAAGTAAAATTAATTAACTTGGACTGGTTTCACGTAATGAGCTCTAAATTAAATTCTATTCACTCCTATGGTTTTAGTACTGAAATTATAATAATTATTAAATGATGTGTTTTACAAATGATAAATACAAGTAATTAACAAAAATATAAATACATTTTGCATGTGACCTTTTTTCTTTATTTAAAGAATGTCTAAATAAATAGTAAATGCAGTAATAACAGGTTACATAATAAAAATCACATTGACTTCACAGAAATGTTCTGGTTTGAGTTTGAAAATATTTGATCAAACTGACTCTTCAGATCCAAACGGAGCAGGAACGTGGAAATATTACACAAATATTGAATGCATTACGAGAGTCATTCAAATACTTATAACCACAAGTGTCTGTAATCTCAGATCTATCAACTGATGCAGAACAAGCTAGCGTTAAATGACCCCTCGCTATCCGAGCACGCTCCCCCCACAGCAGCGACGTCACGTCTTCGGGAGCTTCTGCGCGTCAGCGTACGAACAGGCATTCATTTACACGCGCGGCCCGTTAAGAGCCGGGTAATTTGCATCGGTGTCAAGGTTATCAGAGAGCGTGACCTCCTCTCCGCTTCAATTTCTGCTGGCTTCTGGCCAAAGGGACGCAATCAATTTAGTCCAGATGAGAGCAGAAGTGGGACAAAGGAAAGGGACGGCCCGCGGCGAGGAGACGGCGAACACGCGCTATTTTTAGCTCTGTTCTCTCACCTCCACTGAGGAGCAGAGCATGATGGGAATATTATATGAAACACCACGGCTGAGCTTGCAGGTAGAGAACAGGAGGAGCATCTGAAGGGTGTAGTTTCATCATTCATCATCTCTACACACCTACAAGCAGGTTATTCACATCTGTGCAGTTTTATTAGAGATGACATCAAACCCAGAGAAATCAGCTTCAAATCAGTCTCAACCAATCAGAATCAGTTTTTAATATCAGTTGGACTGTTGTGAGACTACACCAATCCTCCAAATAAAGAAAATCAAATGATACAAGCAGCTTTCCATCTTATACAAACACATGATTATAAAACATTTTATTACATTTCCTGAAAAAAGTGATATTACATTCCCAGTTTTAATGTCTTTAAAAGTCTCTTATGTTTGCCAGTATTTATTTGATCAAAAATATTCTAATATACTGTGAAAAACTGTGATGCACTACCGTTCATTCAAAGGTTGAGGGTCGGTGGGATTGAAAATAAATAAATAAAATGAATACTTTTATTCATCAAGAACGGATCAAAAGTGTCAGTAAAGACATTTAAAAGTTTTTTTATTTCAAATAAATACAGTTCTTCTGATCGCTCTGTTCATCTGTGAATCCTGAAAAATAAAACACAGAAACACCGAGCTGCACGACTGATGATATTCAGTGAATCAGTGTATTACTATGATTTCTGAAGATCATGTGACTCTGAAGACTGGAGGAATGATGTTTTCAGGTAAACGCAGATGAGATGATTTTTAAAGACATTAAAATACGTCCTAAAGAGATTCATCGATGTGAAGAGAAGCGTGATCCTCAGAGAGAGTGAGCAGCGGGAAAAGAGACCGGTTCACTGTGAGAATCCTAAAGCGTCTCAGACAGCGCCTCGGCCCCGCGTCCAGCCGCTCCGACTGACCAGACACTCCACAGCTTCTCCGACTCAATCCAGAACAACACACTACAGCTGGAACAAAACCTGTAGTGTGTGTGTGTGTGTGTGTGTTACAGGGTCTGCGTCAATGTGATTAGCTCCGGGCTCTGATCCCCTATCACTTTGTGTGTGTGTGTGTGTGTGTGTGTGCAGCACAGAAGACCATCACCAGACAGAGGAAGACTGAGGGGCTGATATCAGTGCTTCATACAGGCCTGAGCTAGAGCCTGACAGAAACACCTGCTTTAAGATGCTGGAGCCTGTCTCTAGCTTCAGTGAGCCAGAAGACGTCTGCTCTAGATCCTCAAGCACTCCTGCTGCAGATCTTACAGTAATCCAGCCTGAACCAGGAGACACTACTGAGACTAAAGCCCACACACGCAGAAGAACGCTGGAAGATTCATCTAAATGTGTGTGCTATATTTTAGTTTGATTCAACATTTTGTATTTTCTGTGGTTTTATAGTTCTGAGTAATGTTTATGTTATAGTTCTGATCTATTTATCACCTGTTAATCTTATTTTAACAACGCCTTAAAAATGTACTTTAAGCGGCCATACATGGGAAATGTTTTTTGAGCGCAGACTGAAGTTTGGTCTCTTTTGGAAAAAACTCACTTGGCAGATAATTCATGAAAATTTTGAATAAAGCTATTTTTTTCCAAGTTTATTATTATGAAAAAAGCACAAAAATGGTTGTATATTTTATACTGTGGTGTGTGCAGGGATGTACCTGGCTGCTGCAGGGCTGCGGGGGGGATCTGACCCGGACCGCTGTACGGCACTGGACCTACGGGCCGGAACGACTGACCAGACACCGGGAACTGACTGGAGGAGCAGTAACACGTCTGCATCTGTGACAGAAACACACACTCCTGAACACTGCAGGTCTAACACACTACAACAGACGTCCCATCATTCATCAGATCCAAGTGTGCAAGTTTAAGGAAAACAAGCAAACTAAATGATCTGGTAGTAAATGTGAGAGTGGAGACCGCTGCACAATGCATTAATGCAGGAGTGAGTGTGTATCTATCTCTAGTGTGCTTCTGTTCAGTGATCCACATCTTCACTTTGTTTCAATGGAGTGACTAATAACTGGTAACCAGTATTTAAATGATCAACAACCCAACTGGAGTGTGATGGACATTACGAGGACTGCACAGATGAAGATGTGTGTCTCACCTGCTGCTGGCTGACGGAGGCCGTCTGAAGAGAGTAACCCTCGGCCGGGGCCTGCTGGACCAACATCATGTGACCGAACTGAGCGCTCAGATTCTCCTGCTGACACAAGAGTTCACACCAGACTGACTAACACACACACACACACACGCGTCAGCGGCTAGATATCGTCTGTGTGAATCACACTGGAAACGAGAAGAGAACACACTTTTCTATTTATAGAATATTCATTCCAGCATCTGCTCCGGCATTAATTATTCAAAGCATCTCCCACTCTTTTAATTAGTCATTAAGAGATGTTTACTGCTGAGGGAGGTCAAGGAAAAGAGCTTATCAGAGCACATGATGAGCGTTCTAGTGACGGGTTCCTGAAACACATTTCTTTTCATTTCGTTTTTTATTGCCTTCCCAGCATCTACGGATGAACTTCAAAAGAAACAAACACAATAAAAACATATTATATTATATATAATAATATTAAGTATGTATATTCATATAATATATACGTGGATGTGTGTGCGTTTCAGAAAAATGTTGTTTATATATTAAATATATTTAGATATGATATAAATTACGTGAATATAAATATATATACACGTGTAAATATTTTCAAAACATATACTGTATGCGTGTATCTATAATAAATACACACAGTCCACACTGTTCTACGGGACTCATGCAAGGGATTGTGGGATTGACAGCGGTGAAGAACAAACGACAAGAAGCAGAGAAACACTGGACTATACAGGAAGTGAAGAGAGAGAGACAGGAAGTAGGTACCACAGTGAAGGGCTGGTTAGGAGGCGCTGAAAGGGTCGCTGGGTAAGGCAGCAAGTGCTGGACGCAGCAGGAAGAGGAAACACACACACACACAGGAAGGAAACAGATTCAGTTACAGCACTGCATAAACTCAAACTTCCCATCATCCTCTACTGTCAACACTCAGAAAGTTAACGCGGCTTCTGAAGATTGATCCGTTCATCAGAGGCACTGAGCTCACCTGTGCTGCGACGTGATTGGTGGGCTGGTGCTGGGGTTGAGCTACAGATGATTGGCACCTGGAGGTCTGTGAGGTCACGCTGGGACTGTAGAGGACAGCACTGCCGTCAGGGTTCAGAAACGGCTGACCTGAGATCAGTCCAGAGGATTGTACATCAGTGTATAACAGACACATACACCCGTGTGAGACCGAGGACACAGATCTTCACCAAGCCCCGTCTAGTGATGCCACTGCTCTAAACAGCTATTAAACATCTAAAAGTAGTTGTAATGATTGTCAGCATCTCCTCCCAGTGACTGTAGCTCTAATCCGCTACATGAGGCCATAAAACATGAAGATAATATAAACATGGACCTGGTGATTGTCTGTGAAGCTGCTTTGAAATGAATAAGATGTGCAGGACTGGTGAGCAGCGCTAGATTACACGAGAGGTGCAAACGAGGTAAACGTCTGAATATAACCCTGTAAACGATGACAGATGGAGCAGATGAGCCGCTTCAGGCTTACAAACACCCTCCTCGAGCTCCAGAACACACACACACTTCCCAGAGGTCTCGGCAGAAGATCAGAAATTTCCCATTTGCAAACTCCTTAAAAGAGGTCAATAAGCAATTACCCAGCAGTGCTGCCCGCTGTAAACGCTTCACGAGACGCAGTCCTGCACACGTCCGTCTGAATCCAGACACACAGCAGCTTCAGCACCAGACGATACTCAGCTAGTCACGCTTCTCTGATCAAATACAGTCTATAACAAACACAGGTGGCTGATACTTGAGCAGGATATTAACATACAAGTTTGTCTGTGTGGGAAAGGTTGCCAGGTTGGGAAGATTAAGCCAATCACAGGACAGTTAGTGCACTGATTTAAGAGAAAACCTTTGACTGGGGGATTTAAGCTCTTGATGTCTGGCAACTAAAACTGATTTATTGAGGCTTGCTACAAATACAAGATAATGCAAAATGGAAATGAAAATTTTTTGGACATACAACCAGCGGGTGAATATCACAGGAGATTATATTTAAATTGGGACACTTTTTGCCATTAAGATGAGTCCCAATCAACCTGAATTCATCCTACATGCGCGTCAGTGCTTTAATGGTTGCCAGGTTGAGAAGAGAAAGTACACTTACGGCAAAAAAAGTGTCCATTTAACAGAAAAGCTGTGATTGGGGGATTTAAGCTCTTAATATCTGGCAATCATGAAAGCTTGCGCAGGCTAGTTCCAACGATTCACTCAATTCAAGTTTATTTGTAGAGCACGTCTACATTATATTCAGAGTTAGTTTATCAGTGCTGATCTCGAGCTGATGTCCATACGGCAGAAACACACAGTAACATCAACGTCATGATCCCAGGTAAAATAGGATTTGTTGTAAAGCAACAATTCACTACGTCTTCACTGTTTTCCCAGTGGACCAATCAGAAGACAGGATGTGTGGACAGTTAAAGCAGGACTGAAGTCATGTGTGTGAGGGAGCGGTCACTAACCTGTGTGAGAGTTGACCAGCACACTTCCAGACGCTATCCCTGCGGCCTCCAGCGGGAGCATATAGTAGCTAGCGCTAGCCGTGGACGGCGGCGGCTCGTAGCTGAGAGCGGGGAAGGCCTGGAAGCGAGAGAGCGAACCCGTAGATGATCCTACACTACTACAAGAGTCCGAACCTGAGGAGAGACGAGACACTCACTCAGAGTCAGGAAAACTTCAAGAAGATGCTCAATTCAGCTTGATTTCTAATCACTCCAGAGACCGCAGGAGAAGAGGAGAATTCTATTAGCCGAGAATGACAGGTTCATTCATTTCTGATTAGTGTCGAGATTTACGTGTTTCTGTCTCTACTCTCAAATACAGGATGTTTTTCTCGCTTTAAAATAAAAAGTACTTAAGAGCGTTTACAGGTCAAAGGTCATACTGGCAGAGGACGCCGATTAGTGTGGAAACGTCTCAAAGATGTCTCTTCTGCTCAGCAAGACTACATTTATTTGCTCAAAAATACAGTAAAAAATGGAAATATTATTCTAAAGGAAACTAGCTGTGTTCTGTTTGAATCTGTGTTGAAGTGATGTTCAGCATCATTCCTCCAGTCTTCAGTCACATGATCTTCAGAAATCA
This sequence comes from Enteromius anoplus, assembly GCA_032359395.1. Classification (NCBI taxonomy): domain Eukaryota; kingdom Metazoa; phylum Chordata; class Actinopteri; order Cypriniformes; family Cyprinidae; genus Enteromius; species Enteromius anoplus. Next base: position 184,565 of record JAUMHG010000195.1, read on the forward strand.
TCATCATACACTGATTCACTGAACATCATCAGTGCTGAACACAGCTGTGCTGCTCGGTGTTTCTGTGGAAACTGTGATGTATTTTGTTTTTCAGGATTCACAGAAGAGCAGTGTTTATTTGTAGCATTATGAATGAGTTTACCGTCACTTTTGATCCGTTTTATGCAAACTTGTTGAATAAAATGTTTACGTCACTGTTTTTTCTAATGGTAGTATATCACATATTCCAAATAATAATTATAATAATATATCAGTTTTTACGATTTGAATGCACCCTAAATAGACCCTGATCATCTGAGGAGTCTCTGTATGAAACGGACCTGTCCGAGCGTCCTCACCGGTGTTGGAGAGCCGGCCCGTGCTCTTGCTGCTGCTGGAGCTGTCTCCTCGGGTCAGGACCGGGACGCCGCTGAAGCTGCTGGCTTTGGTCATGGAGGGCTTCAGGTTCCGTCCGGAGCTTTCTGAATCAGTGCTGCTCCACGGCCGGGGCTCTGAACACCTGGTCTCGCTCTCAGAGCTGCTCTGGAGACTGTCCTTCCACCTGCTTCAGGAGCATCACACACTTTATTTAAACAGCGCTTCTAACAAGACTGTGTCAAAGCTCTGAGCAGCATCAGACTGGAGGATAGAGTGTCAGTCATGTATAAAGAGAGACGTATCTGTGCAATCAATTCAGCAATAATCCCTAGAAGCATTGACTGCAGACACGAGACACTCACCTGAAGATCTGCCGTCTCCGCTGGATGCTGTCACACACCTCGTGCTCCTGAAACCTGAAAAACATCTGGCTTATTACACAATGCTTTTATCTGAAGAAGCTTCAGTTGCACTCGAGGTGCATGCATTCCCATGACTTTGTCGTTGCTAGCATCATGCTTTGTTGTATAAACTGAACTGATATTGAAGTCTTATTAGAGCTAGAATCTGAACGAGCATCACTGACTCATCAGCAGGGTATGACTTCTCACACTCACCTGTCATCCAGCGGGAAGGTGTCTAAACCCTGTAAAACAGATTAGCTGCTGTTTATTTTGATGTCATTGAGCTTCATAAGGCCCTGATCATATCTGTAAGGTCTCTCACATCAGCGAAGATCCTGTCTCTGGCTCTCTGATACTCCTCCTCTCGCTCCTCGATGGACTTGCTCCTCCTGTCGTCCTTCAGTTTCCTGCGCCTCTGAAGCACAGAAGACTCTATGAGCTCTCACTGCTGTAAATCAGCTAACGTCGCTTCGCTAGCAGACCTGCACCTACCATGTCGTCTTTGTCTGTGCTGGAGTTGTCCCTTTTTAAGATGTAGCGCTTCTGGAAGTCATCCGTCTTGTCGTCTCGGATGTGTTCTGAGAACTTCTGATCTGGTCTGCTCTTGAAGAGAGAGAGAGATCAAACCGAGGGCCGCTTCAGGAGAAGATCAGACGCTAGCGTGCGGGAGGTCACTCACACTCGTGTGCTGCTGGTTTTGTTGACGATCACACATTTTCCGGTCTGGTCCACATTGTGGTCTAAGCCGAAGTAAGCGGCGACTCTGTGCAGGAGCATGCGGTGATAAGAGGTCATGGGCGGAAACTTCCTCCTCTGACTCCTGGAACAAACCAAAACACATCAATAAGACAGTTTGAAGATGTCCACACAGCACTAGACTGAAGGAGGAGGTGGACGACGTGTCATTTAAACTCAATACAGAAATATTAAAAAAGGGGTGAAATGTGGCAGAAAAAAAAATACAACACAATTTTTAATTCAATTAATTATACACAACTATTAAATCAAATTATTGATTAAAATTATCAGAAATATTACAATAGCAGGAACATTTTAATTTGGGGAAAAAATATAATTTTACTAAACCTTAAAATTATTTTTTTGCTTACATTTTAATAAATTGTTTAAGTTTTATATAATTCAATTAATTATGCATTCATTCATTCTGGTTATTGAAATGTATTGAAACTATTAAAATAGAAAAAAATAAATAAATAAGAATCTCAAAAAACCTCTCAAATTAAATATTTTGTTAAACTTTAAAAATGTCCTAAGTTTCATTTTAATTAATTAAACAATACAATAAAATTAAATCATTAAAACCAAATCTGGAAATACGTGAGCAAAACATTTATTTAATAGTGGCCTAATTTATTTATTTCATTTTTGTTTTTAAATATAAAGTTTATTCTTTCAATTAATTAGACAGGGTTTTTGATTACTAAAAGTTTCGCTTTAAAATGTAAACGTCAAAAAAGAAAGAAAATCTAAATTAGACAAAACAGCAGAGCCGGAGTCGGTGAAGGACTCACTGGTTACTGCTGATGAAGTCCAGGAGGTCCTGCTCCAGCTTCAGCAGCATCATTCTGTCCCTGTCGATGAAGGACTACAGTTAGTGTGTACTGATACACCATCATCATCATCGTCAGCTGGATGAAGGTCAGGTGTGTGTGTGTGACCTGGGGTGGTTCTTCAGTGTGTTCACCAGGAAGCCATGAAGATCGATGCCAGTCGAGTCCTTGTATTCCTGACTGGAGTCTGTAGAGACAGCAGCATGTTATCCACACATGTGTGTGTGTGTGTGTGTGTGTGTGTGTGCTCTTTCCTCTGAAACCCAACACACACACCTCTGGACAGTATCTTGCGTGGCTCTTTCTCAGGTTTCTCCAGCTTCGTGTCAGCCTCGTCTGGATCATCTTCGTTCACAGTAAGAGCCGATTCTTCTTCTTCAAAGGTCTGCGAGAGTTTAATACGATCTCCATCCTGCAAACACACACACACACACACTAATGGAGCTGGACAGCAAGACAACAATTCAATGAAAACATTCAATTAGATGTAGACGATTCATGCCAACTACTATATATATATATATATACACGTGTGTGTGTTCTGTGTATATTTAGTATGTACATATACATACTCACCCATGCATGCATGTATATGTTCATTCATACAACTCATAATTTAAATGATTGTAAATAAATACATGTAAATATTTTCAAAATATACACAGTATGTGTGTGTCTTTATATATACACACACACACATATATATATTGTTTAATCAAGACTTTTATTTTGTATTGATTGTTTGTGTGTGTTTTCACATCACTGGATTTATTATTCGCTTCAGTTTATCCCCAACAGACATATAATAAGACGACTTTAATCTACAGATGAGTCGCAGCAGGCCTGGTCTGATCACACAGCGTCTTTACCTGCTGCTCAGGAGCCCGCTGAGAGCTGACGGTGGAAGGACAGGGCTCTTCACACACGGCCCGGCTCCGGACTAACTTCAGCTTGGAGTTGTGCTGGAGAAGAGCACGAGTGAAGTTACACAGAGACATCAGAACAGAACACACACTGAGCCGCATGCACCACCACACCGGCTGCTGTACCTTGGCTCTGTGAGGGCCCGGGGCCGCTGTGTGCCGCTGAGCAACGACACAGAATGAAGCAGGTCAGTGTCACACAGGAATGATTCTGAACAGCTCAGGGACATTAACACACATCATTGAACTAAAGCAGTCTCTACACCTCAGACTCTGGCTGGAGTAATAATAATAGAGGAGTGTCTCTACAGAAACGCCATCTTCCTTCATTAAACCAGAGAACAAAGAGTGTGTCACCATCTTCTAATATCCCTTCAGGATCCTCCAGAGGTTTCTGCTAATATAGTAGAATAGAAATATGATCCCACGGGAAGAAAAACCTATTCCAGAATCACTCCGAATGATACCTTAATACTGGGGGACTCTATTTATTAAAAAAATTACTATTAAAAATTGAAAAAGAAAGAAAGAAAAATTAATTATAAATTTATATATATTAGGGTTAGGGATATACACACACATACATACACTCGTGCTGTCTATTAATCACAGTAATATATATGTTCTGTGTGTATTAATTTTGAACATATAAACACACACACATACAGTACATATCGTGAAAATATATGTCTATATTTACATTATTATAATTTATATTATAAATAAATAGTAAGTATATGTGTCTATTTATATATAAATAATAAATACACACAGTACACGCATATATTATATTAAAACATTTTTTTAATTTGGATTATTTTGAATCATTTGACAGCACTATTATATACAGTAGACATTAATAAACAGACTTTTCACCAAATGATATATATATATATAAATATGTATATATATGTATGTATGAAGATGAGATGTAGAGCTATGCAGTGATTGAGTAGATTATTTGTTGGCGTGTGTTCGGTCTCAGACTCAACAGGCCGATAGTTAATAAGCGCAGGGTGTCTTCACTGAATAATGACAGAGGGTTATTCATCTTTAATTGGCTATTGAAGATGCTCTATTCCCCAAGAGGCAGAATCTGGCAGAAGGCCAGGGATCCTCAACGACAGCCGACGCGTACGCACACACACACACACACACTCGAGCAGCAGATCTGCAGACAGATGGCCGATCGGCTCGGACCGGACCGTCTCTTCTCCAGCGAGAGACCAGGAGTGAATCAGAATCAGAGGATCTGTCCCATCGAGAGCCTTCACTGAACAATCTGGAGCGGACCACTGCTCTCCACACACACACACACACACACACACACACACACACACATGAGCTAGAGCGATCAATACCTGCGCCTGGAGCAGGTTACCATCAATAACTACACAGCTGTTGTCATCAGTATTGATCTGGTTATTAAAGGCCATCACTGAACAGCTGGATGTAAAATATTATAACAGTACAGCTGTTTATATATACACTCACCAGTTATTACATGATGTGCTGATTAATTCATCTAATTATCATCAATGTGGGCTGAGAAATTACCCCTCAAAAGATCATCATCGTGTTAAACTAGAAAGCTTTTTTTTTTAAATGTTGAAATATGAAATTTAGCGCTGTCAAATGATTTACCACAATTAATCACATCCAGAAGTGTTTACATGTGTGTAGTGTGTATATTTATTATTTAGATTTAAATACACACTTATATATATGTGTTTGTATTTCTATAATTAGCATGATATACTCTACACACAGAACACAGCTGATAGCACTGATGAGGTCATTTGTTATGAGATGAAGTATGAAGCTAAAAGCAGCAGAAGGTGGTCTTCATCTGAACGAATGAGTCATTGAATCATTCATTCATCTAATTCACTCAAAACGACTCTTCATGAATCAGTGTATATGGATATTAGTGCTCACAAAAGATTCCTCAAGATTTATTGCATCCAAAATAAAGGTGGTTTACATAATATATGTGTATATAATAACACACACATTCCTGCATATTTCAGAAAATTGAACTTTTATAAATGAAATATTTATTTTATAATCTAAATTATATAAATATAGACATGTATATTATGCTAATACACAGGCTGTGATTAATGATGAGTTGAAGTGCTGGTATTACCTGCGTCTCATCGCTGTGGTTCTCCTCCAGCATGCGGCTCCGCGGCGTGTCGCTGTCCTCCTTCAGACATCTCATGGTCTCAGAATCACACATCCTCATCAGACCTGGAGCGCCGAGCAAGAGCCTGGAAGCTGAACACAGGCGCACGGCTTCAGTGTGTGACTCAACAGCTGAAGATCCAGGAAAAACACTAAAGAACTGCTTCTGAAGCACTTGATTAAACATGTACCGTAGTGACCTGAACACAAGACCATGATGCATCTGTAAACACATTCTTCTTATAGTCAGGGTCTAGACTTGGACGTCTCAATAGTTCTTCCACCACAACAGGTGGCGCCAAACACACACGCGACGAGTGTGCCGGGAGAATAATGGTAAAGATGGAGAGAAAACACAAGAAAGTAAAGCTTACAGCGGAGCGAGTCGTGACTCGTGATCTCCCTGATCCAACTTCTGTAAGTGATTTCATAATATAAGACGTCTGAAGATTTGAAGAACTTCTACTGTAGGGTCCTCCGAGATGGGCAGTCTAATTCATCTATCATTCAGATGGGCTGCTTTCATGCTAAATATATATAATATAATATAATATATAATAAATATAATTGTTGGTTCATTTTACCAGCATATGCCATTTTGTCAAAATAAAAATTTAAATAGGAAAAAATATGATGTATGAAAATAATTTAAGAATTTGTTTCTTAATAAAACACAAATTTAGATTTTCAAAAAGCCTTTGAACATCTTGAAAAACAAAACATGATATAGGTATTATAGCTATTATATAGCTGTGTGCTTGAAGATAAATCATAAAAAACACCAAAGCTTCTGTGAAAGATTTACTGTATTGACCTGAATATATATATATAGTATGATTTTTCTTAAATATAAAATAAATGAATGAATTAATATAATAGTATAGTTTGTATTATATCAGTGTTGCATCAAATGACAGAGAGCGCTGGTTAAGTGATGAACACACACTTTTATTGGAAATCATGAAGAGTTCTTCTTCTGCGATCTCAGCAAATGAAACGCATCAAATATTCTCCCATTCACTGCTCCTGAAGTGAACCCAACTATGATGACTTCTGCTGAGAAACACGGTAATGTGGAAAAACGGCGTTAGGTCACCTTCTGTCAACATGCTCTGAAATAGCGAGCGCTTATATACAGCAGCGTGACGTCTGGAGCTCTCCGGGGAGAAGATATACATGAGCGCAGTTACCCAAACCAATTAACCTCCAGCAATTATGAGCCGAGCGTCTCGCGCACGAATCTGAAGAGCAGAGTGAACTAATGAGAGTTACACCCGTCTCAGACTTTCATTAACACGTAAGCGCAGAGTGAGATTTCTAACACGCGACGCGCGAGCGATCACACCTCGTCCAGACGGAGAAGAAACCTGAGAACGCTTCCAGAGCCACGAGGAGGAGCACACACACACACACACGCACAGACAGACAGACACACACACAGACACACACACACACACACACACACACACAGACACACACACACAGACAGACACACACACAGACAGACACACACACAGACACACACACACACACACACACACACACACACACACACAGACACACACACAGACACACACAGACACACACACACACACACACACACACACACACACAGACACACACACACACACACAGACACACACACAGACACACACAGACACACACACACACACGCTTTGATTTCTAATCATCTCTCAACTACCAAGAAAATATCTTAGTGAGAAAACTTAAAAAAAATCTCATTTAATATTCATTAAATATGCCTATAAAGCAACACTGCTTTATTATATATTAAAAGTGTTCTCAAAGGTTGTATTTAAATATGCAAATGATGCCGTATCTAATTTAATAAGCATAAGTTTGCATACAATCCCAGAACATGAATCTAAATGCTGGAGAACATCAGGTTCATGATTCCTGTCTGAAAGCGCCATCATTTAGAGTTAAAGCTTTTTCCAGACCAGATTCTGGATCTATCTTTTTATCACTCCAGAAATCAGAACAGAGTTTTTAGGAGTGAGACGATGTATTAATCAGTGTGTATGACATACGAACAATCCCTCAGAACACAGAGAGGAACAAAACTGCAAAGTCTGGTGTTTGTAAGAGAAAAAACTTGAATAAAACGATTGCAATAAAATGAACACTTAAATGTGTATTTTGGATGTCTTCTTTCCTCTAGTCCCCCCCAAAAAAAGAGATGATGCTGTTTTTGCTGCTAGTGAGTTATTTAGCTGGGATTGGTTTGGTCTAATAAGCAGCGGCTCATGTATTAGTGTGTGATCGCAGTGATGATGATCAGCACTGTTCTCCTAAAGCGTGAAACAGAAGAGGAGCAGCGCCGTTACCCAATGTCCAGCCGTGAAGAACGAATCCTCGTGGCTTTCAGCGGCGTCGCATCTGCCCATGTCCCCTTCAGCGGCCCCGGGGCCCGATCACTGCAGACACAGCACTCATGTTCTTCAGGAGCCTGCGGACACAGAACCACGGGTTTTAATTATTACAGAGAACCCAGCGTTGAATGCCCTGTCAGGAACACTTACAAACACACATCTGACCCTGGAACACACATCCTCTGAATACATCCACTCACTGATGAAGTGTGTTATGATGGCACTGGAATCTGAAAATCACAAAATAAACCTTTGATATATTTACGGTAGGAAGCTTACACAATATCTTCAGGGAACATGATCTTTATCTTCACGTCGACTCGTGCGGCGTATCGTTGTGTATTTCTACAGATACACCTGTGCTCTGATGACTGCTTCCACTCCAGTCTCTCTAAACACTCCTTAATGAGCCGTGATGCTTTAACGATCACAAACTCCAGCGAGACGCTCGTCAACAGGGGCTGAATTAATGGTCAGCTCCGAGACAAAAGGCTGTGAGTTTGCACTCTGACCTTTAGCGAAGCAACACGCCGGACCGCTTTGAACAGCCACCTCTGTTTCTGCGCGAGATGAAAGCGCGTCTGAAGGAAGAGCGCAGCTAAGCAAACAATACAGCGCATTTATCATCCGCCGCTGCTGCATTATTTAACAGCCTGATGTCCGCGGCTGAATGATATTCATGAGATCTGTAGCCCTGGGCTGTGTGTGTGTGTGTGTTGTCATCAGTCACACACACACACACACTCAGACAATCATGTCACACAAGGTAGCTGTCAAATCACTGTGTGTGGGAGTGATGCAGACATCTCTCCAAATCAATTCTGCTAACACTCCTCTCTCAAACAGCATTCGGAGAGGGACCGCTTGCTCCGGACGCCAGCCCATGTCCAATCCTGCAGAGAGGGAGCCTCGGCGGGGGACAAAGAGGAGGACAGGGACGAGTGCCAGGATCTGGAGACACCATACGCTCAGCACAGGAACACACCGAGCAGAATTCAGCTTCCTCTCGTATGAAGCGCTAGAGAAACACCTGCAAACCTCAGCGTGTGTGTGTTTTCTCCTCAAGCAGCCGCTCTGTGTCTGAGAGCATCTGAGGATCCACGTTCGGCAGAAACGATGTCTGGATGAGAGCTTCACGGTCGAGCGCTGACAGGAGGATTGGGGAAACCGAAGGAGAAGAGAAAACACAGTTTGATGGCACTATCGGTCTGAACTCTAAATGAGACGGAGCTGCTCCCGTCAGACATGTATTGATTGTGTCAGCGTAGACAAATACGCCGCTTGTGCCAATTCCAGCTACGTCTCAAACCTGGGAATTATTTTTTAAAGATCAAACACAAACAGCAGCAGCACTGGGATCATTTGTGCCTTTCACATCAAGTGTGATCTGTAGACATCCGCATTTATTCCTTCATGCATTCATAACCGCGCCGTCTTTTAAGCCCCATCTGCGCTTAATGAAGTCAATTACGCTCAGACGACGGACAGAGCCCAGAAAATGCAGTGCTGAAATATTTGGTTATTATATAAAAGAGAAGTTTAAGAGTAGTGAGTCTCATCATACAAACTTTGAGAGACTCATTTTACTTTAAATGCATGAATAATAAAAGCACTTTTTAGACAGAGAGAAACATCCAGAAGCGTTTGTGAATCTGATCCTTCATCACGAGACGCTCGAGCAATCAAACGCCTCCACAAACACACATCATCGCCAAATACAACACAGCGCCTGGATCAAGTGCACTTCACAGCATCTAATACAGTAAATCACAGCGGAACCAGCCACGCACCGGAACACACACACAGCCCTCGGGAAAAGTTAGACGGTACCTGTGTCTGCACTCACCTGAGGCATGTCTGCAGTCATTATTTCCATCGGTCAGAGGATAGTTTCCAGAGATAAGCACACACACTGGTCTCTGCTGTAGACGCCGGAGCCCGTGGCTCAGACTCTGGCAGCAGCCTCAGAGACAGCGCAGATCAACGGCCGGCCGGCGTGATGTCAGCAGCTCTCAGCCAGTCAGATCGCTCGGCTGCGCTCGCGCCGCGTCACTGGCTGAACGGAGCTCTTCATTAGCCAAACAGCACAGCCCGAGGAGTCGGGGGAGACGTGGGTGGTTTACCTTCACCCCCAGCCCCAAAAATACCCCGCAGCACAGCTGGGTCACCCGCCAGCGCCGCTTCAAGAGCGCTTCATCCATCAGCGCTGGCCGCTTCTCACACACAGTCGACTACCACGCTTCAGACTGACTCCACGTCAACAATTACACTCATTTCCATACGGACAGCCCCTAGAGCTGCCCCACAACATCACAACACTAGTATTTCCTGCAGCTAAAAACGGTTCGAGTTTACATTTGACCATTCCCTGTAATAATCCAGATCGGATCTGATCTTCAGCAGTCTGTCTGGAGAAACAGAGCAAACAGAGACAGAACAGTGTAAAAATACTGTAGAAATTAAACAGAGATTTCTTCCTGACACCAGACAGAAATGACTCAAGCCGTGTTCAGCTGCTGGCCAGCGCTCAACGTCAACAATTACATTCAATTCAGTTCCATACGGACGGTGTCTTCCCAGCTAAACATATTAAATTCAACGGGCTATAAAGAGCTGAAAACACTTCCAGCTTCCCCAAAACAAGTCACGTGTGTTTATAAAGCACTTCACACCTTAACAAGCACAACAACGCTGCTGATGCTTATGAATTCATCTCAGCTGTAAATCTGCTCTCCAGAAGACAGACGTGTCATAGTTTAAAACATTGATTCAGTTCAGTTCAATACCGCTGCAAACTTCGTCCATTATCATTACATCTCAACCTCTTTAGAAGACCACACCGTCATTCTTTGATCAAAACGTTGTTTTCCTCCAGTCAACTGAAGGTAATTAATAATATTTCTGACTGTATATTAACTGTCTCAAACTAAATCTGTCACCACTGTGCAATAAAATGCAAGGAATGTTTGCTGATAATCTGATTATAGCCTGGTCAGTTAAACAGCTAAGAGACGCACCGCAGAAAAACATGCATGAGAGAAGCAGTCCGACAGCATCTGAAGAACTGGAATTTACATAGAATTAAAGAAAGATTCTCAGATTTTTACACTTCCACTGCTCTGGAATAATTGCACCGCTGATAAACGGCACGCTGCACGTCTCACACCCCATAATCAATTTATTTCAATTGTGAACCATCCCTGAACGAGACGAGAGGAAGACTTCCTCCCACGCAGGACAGACGGACGGACACGCTAATATCAGCTCGGCGTGCGTTCAGAAGACAGGGCTGGTAAGAACGCAGCAGCACGTAATATCCTAATAACCAGGAGATGATGAGAAATGATCATGTGAGCGGCTTTATTGACGAACGTGAGCAAACAGCCGCGAGTCTGGCATAAAAGTCAGCCGTGACGTCTTCATATCCGATGACTTCTGCGTGTTTCTGCAGGCGCTCGATAGAACAATGAGGACCCAAACTGACACGCGTGTCATTGAGCCACCGCGCCAGTTTATTAGCATGTTCAGGTGCGGCGGCAGATTGACGGGCGGAGGTGTGAGCCGAGCGAGAAGCACCAACACATCAGGGTGGAGCTGCTGCCAACCACTGCTGAGCGACCTTCACAAGAACCCTGAGCCAACATCACCGCTTCAACACTTACAGACCGACGAGGACGAGTGTCGCTAAACACGGCGCTGCGAGGCGTTAGCCGACATGACAAGAACCACATCAGAGAGGATCATGGGATACACCTCCTTATGTTGATGAAGAAAGAACACAACACTGCTGGTTATTAATTATTATATTCAATCATAGGAGTCCTCTCCAGACATCAGGAGAGATCAACGGAGCATATCTGCAGTCAAACTAAAATCTACTCTCACACAGATACGAGTGATTTTATTCTATTATTCCCTTTTTAGTCGTGCCAGCACCAGCGCTGCTTTCATGGCAATCTCTGAATAAATTAAACCAGACATAAGGTATAACAAAAGGTTATAAAAGATATGCGAGATGTACACTAGACAGAAACTGATAAATATATTCAGGTGAGAAATCAGTTAAAGACAGACAGCTCTGAACACCGTTGTCTATTTACATTCAAAACAGTCCAATCCAATCAAATAAAGAGACCTCCCGAAGATGCCAAGAGCAAACACGTTTCTGACATTATCAAGATGAAACAGGCCTGGTTCTAGCGCTGCAAGAAGGTGGAAAACTCCAGGAATTTTTGGAAAGTTTGCAGAAGCTTTAGACCCCTTTGCAAACCTAGTTCTGGCACACTTTAACTCTGACTTCTTGTTATATTGTATTACCATCTTCTTAACTATAGAGATGTGTTTCTAAGGTGTGTTATAGACCTGCTGCACATCCAATTCTGTTATTTTCATGTTTATCTCTGTGAACAGAAATAAAGCTGACTTCATCTGAAAATACTTTGAGATGTGACGGGTGGAGGAACATCCACGCCAATATAACAGTTGAATATCACCCAAAGTCCCATGAATCACGGGAAAACTGAAGGGCTCATATCTCAACCACAATCTAAATGATATTGCACTCTCACATACTAGAAAACCAAGACGAGACGGACAGGTGACGGTGACAAGAATCTGATTGGCTGACAAACTCCAGATTCAGGCCAGACAAAGAATAAATCAACTGGAGCCCAGGATGGACGGTCTGCTCAGTCACTGTCAATTTCCAAGCCATAATCCTTCCCAGATCTCCCTCATCATCATCCCTCGCTCGTGAGGATGGGGGGAGCAGGTGGGCGAGATTAACATTCCACATTTCCTCTCATAAACCCGCCATCACCTGCCGCTGAGGGCCAAGACTTATAGATTTTCAATATTAATCAAGCGCTAGCCCCTCGGGAGACAAGCCCGCCCCGTTCCAGGCATTACCGCTCCAACTCCTGGATTTCCGGGCCTCAAGTTCTCGGGAAGAGAGGGAGACGAGAGAATCAGTTGGGAAAAACCATCGAGCTCGGCCGAAACAAAGCAAATCAAAGCATCCGCGTCAGTCAAGCCTGGATCGCAGGGGAAGGGAGAAATCATCTGTCAAATAATTATAGCTCGTCCCACGATTTCACAGTACACTTGTCTTTTTCTTTTGCTGCGAGGATGAAAAAAGCACCGGCAGCATTCAGCCAGAAAACACCTGGCACAAAGCTCGCAAGACAACAGTTCCAAGCACTCGGCCGCTTCATTTACATAATAAAGAAGGCATAATGGCAGCGCTTACTAATTAAGCCTCGCCATGCAGTTTTTCTTCCTGGAAAAAGCAAAATGGGAGGGAGCTAAGTGACAAACGCGTTTATTTACATTTTTCCCTAAGGACGATGTGATTCCTGCACGGAGACGGTGCAAAAACGCCTAATGAGATCCCCGGGGGCCGAGCAGGAGAGGAGCCTTCGTGGGTACGTGACAGCGCCGCGGACACTGTTCCATCCTCATTAGAGCGAGGAGAGATGCCGCTCTGGTTTAGGATGTGTCAGCGAGCAGCGACAGTGTTCCTCTTCACCGTGACACGCTGCTTCTGTCGCGCAGGACAGGTGAGGACGGGAACGGCTGCCGAACTGACGCTTACTGCCACACGGATCCTGTCCTCGGGTCACACGGCAATTACAGCCCCAGAAATGTTCCAGCGCTGCTCTATCGGCATAATTCTGCTTTGTTTGATGCGAGCGACTCATCACGGGGAGTGAACGTATACACGGGACTTGTTGACTCGTGACTCAATCTATGGGCTTCTGATTAACAGCGTGTGTGGAACGGACTTCAAGGGTTTGTATACCCAAACATGAGTGCCGTGTCATGGTTTACTCGTCCAAACCCATGAGACTTTGGTTCAGTGAAGATATTTTAGAGGTCCAATCCAAAAGAGTCCTAAAGGCAACATAAAACAAATCCAATGTGATTGCTTATACTGCTTTTTATGATGAACAGATATAACATATGGGTTTGAGAGCTTGCTCAAATAACACAAGTTCAGTTTCGATTGTGAAAACACAGAACATCAGTGACGAGACGCAATTACACGCCACTACGACACGCCATCCACAACGAGACAGCTCCTGGTTAAAATGAACTTTTGGCTGTTGGAGAAAATCAATCGAGTGAAACGACAGCAGGCCTGACAAACTAGCAGTATGACAATCATGCTGAAGACTAACCTGTTAGTCGAACACAAATGACCAGCCTCTGCCGCCTGTCACACCTGCCATATGTCAACCTACCGTCACCACTCTCAGCTCTGTGCACATTTCCCTCTCCTGCACAGAATCTCCATCAAAACCAGCACAAGAGAAGATTCCAGCGAGAACACACATCCACTAATGCGACATCATCACAGAATTAGATTTGCTGGTAAAAAGGTGATTATGCCACCTTCTGTATAATACAGTGAATGAGAGCAAAATAAAAGGCATTTGGTTATTCATTTGGAACTTGATGAACAAAACTGAAGAAAGTAGATGATCTAGATGGATTATATAGTTACTGACCGAATTGCCCCGATACAACCGTCCCTGCGTTCGGTTAAGGGGTTAATCTCATCAGCGTCAGTGAGCCAATGAGACTGCAGCACTAGCCAGTGTGTTTGACCAGAAGAGTGTAAAATAGCCGCACACGCACACACACACACACACACACACACACGCACACATAAACGTGCATGCGGCACACACAAGTGAGCACACTCCCGCAACGGCAGAAAAGCTGAATTCTGTGTCTCTGTGTTAATGTATGGTTTTGATACTGACCTGCGTGTGATGTTGTCTGACTACATGAGGACATAAATACAGTAGTCTACATGAAGAACATCTCCAGAACTGCTCCGAGGGTTACTTCAAGAGCATTTGATCATTTCAGTAAATCTATCCTCATATCATGTACACACAGAACTGTAACGGCATTCACAGCAAGCGTCAAAATAAAAGTTCGGTTTGGACACGGCAGCAGAAATATATGGCTATTGTTCAGTAATTAAAAGGATGCCACAACAATTATTAAAACAGTATTTCTTCATGTGTTAAACTGTTATATAAAAGCCCCTTTATTTTCCAACAATAAAATATTCATGAATTAAAAGACAAATGTTTTATGTCATAAAAAAAAAAATTCAGAGGGGAAAAGATAATTGTAATAATAAATAATAATACACTAGTGTAAAGGTAGAATAACAGATAAACTCAAAACTATTTGAGCAGATGTATTTTTTCCGTGCGGTGGCTCAGGAGATGATCTTTTGAACCTGTAACCAGCCGAAACTAACACAGCCAGTGAGGGTTAGCTCTTTATTTTCACACACTGCTTCACACAAAGACATCTAATGCAGTATTAATCTCAAATACCAAATTAAAAATGTTTTCAGGAGAAATAACCAGCGGGCAAATATTACTATCATGCTTTCTAAATCAAGAGAATCAGGAATCATGATCACAGCTAAGATGTGATTTATCTGAACTGAACCGATCTGAACAGCGTCCAAACCTGATTCTGTTATTTCATGTTTATTTCTGTGTAGCAGCTTTGACACAATCTGTATTGGATTTAAAGAGCTATGGAAATAAACTTGACTATAAACTAAATAATGAAAAGCTCTCTTCCATCTAGCATCATTCCACCCAGGCCTAGTTAGGACCCTTTAATCGAGTTAAACACTCACATTGCGACACCCAGACAGGCGTCTAATACAGTGTAGAAATTAAACAGCATGGGTCAGTTCCATCTCAGATGTGCCGCTGCAGGAACTAATAACTTCCTAGGGGCCTAAAGCACAAGCAACCAATTTTACAGCGTTTGAAGCACTTGAGATGGAGTGACCTATAGGACCGTGATGGTCGCCATGACAACAAAGCCACACCGAGGGAGTCGACTGCCACGGCAACAGTGATGTCACTCTATAACAAGAATTAAATACAAAGTTTTGTACGCAAGCGCAATAATAGTAAGTCGCAATGAAATTCAGCATTTATGTGTTTATATAATAAACAAATGACCCCAAACACCTTACACAGCGTCTCCTTCACACACCGGGACAAATATCAATATTAGGCTGATCTGAAAATCTGGACAAATCTAAATCGGCTTTAAAAGTTGTTAGCAAGGCATATTACTAATCAAGTTTTGATATGTTTAAGAAAGGAAATGGACACAATGTCTTTATGTAAGATCCTAATGATTTTTGACGAATGGATCATTTTGACCCATACAGTGTATTTTTTCACCGTGACAACGACGGTACTGGTCCACTGTGGTGGTTAAAATCAGCCACTGTCACAGCCCTATTCTCAACGTGACTGAACAACACAGAACCATCACGGCGAGCGGGCGCTGTTTTACGTTCATCTCTGAACCAGCAGCTCTCATTGACCTGCAGAAAAGCGCACGACGTCAGCTCAATCACTGAGAGACGCCTGCAGCAATGATCCAGTGCAGCATCCACAGCAACTCATGAAGGGCACGCCGTTCTGCTGGCACCTGCTCTAATTAGGTCGACCTCTACCTGGATCTGACGGCAGCCGGAGAACCTCACCGCAGAACACACTCGCTGAGAGTTTCTCAAACCTGAACACACCAGGCTCTTCGGCAGAATATCCCAGACTTTGCTGGAGAACTGAGCCGGCGAAGACTCTCTACTCTGGCGAAGCTGTAATGTTGTGGAAACTTAATTGACTCGGTGACCCGCTGCATTGATGGATGGCTCCAGATACCTCCAGCATTCAAAAGACAAGAAAGACTGATGGGTGAGCCGCTAATGGCGTTAAACCTGCACTCAGAGGTGGATGGATACAGCCACCCGCCGCGGCAGAAGAAGAGCTCCACAAATGCCTGGTGTCAGACGCTTCGTATAGAGAGACGGAAACGAATGTCTCTAATGGATGATGGAGGACAGGTTCAGAAAAAGCAGCGATCCGATTCCTTTAACACGTAGATTCTGTCAGGAACATTTCCATAGTGAAAGGCCAGGAGAGAGAGGCGCGGAAAGTGAGGATTAAATGCTAAGAGGTTGCGGAGGGCTTTCACGCGTAACTCCAGCGGCCGACACACATGATGATACCATCAAGAGAGAGGCAGCTCTAATGGAGACTGCGTCTGTTACACTCGGCTCGGGTCAGGCCATTACTGAACACGGCTGAATGTCTCAGACTGCACAACAGCTCTTAACACGACACAATAAAAGACCACGCTGTAAATCAAGAGTGGAGGAGATCAAAGTCGCAGTACGCTTCAATCGATCGAACAACGTGCTAAACGTGCTTCAAAGCAGCGGATTCTACACTGTCTACAGATCACCCCTGATACACACACAGACCAAGACATGCATGCTAAAGACGCCTGCTAGGATCTTAGCAAACACCTTTAAACTATATCCACAATCATATCTTTGATGTGTGTGAGACCTTGGACTACTAAAGCAGTCACAAATTGAGATTTATACATCATCACCTGAGAGCTGGACTATAAGAAGATCTGGATTCTGATTGGGCAAAAATATTGTGGTTTAAATGAAGTTAACAATACATATTACTCATTCTAGAAATTATGTTTGACATTTACAAAATACCTTCATGGAACATGATCTTTACTTTTAATATCCTTAATATGATTTTTGGCATTAAAACAATAAATAATTCTGACCAATACCATGTATTACAAAAACAATTTCTACAAATATATCTGTGCTGCTAGGGCTGCATGACACAAAAGTCCTAATTGTCAATTAATTGAAAGTTTAATTGCAATCATATTAATTATGATTACACTGAATGATGTAATTGTTTGAAGCAACTGCATGCCACACTTTTCCATGAACAGACGCTGAAAGCACTACCTGAAACACCTTTTTCCACAGTACTAAACCTCAAACGTCAACTAAACCTGGGACTGGTTGATTTTTGAAGTTAAACTATGAATGGTATTATAATGTTATACTAACACTGAAATGAAAACAACAGAAAAGCCTTAAGTTAGCCCGTAGAAAGAAAAACACTTCTTAAGCACACAGAGTAACATCATTGTGGGATCAGTGATTGTGATTGCGATTAGAAAATCGATTAATTGTGCAGCTCTGTGGGCTACTCGTGACACACACACACACTCACACACTCACACACTCACACACACACTCACACACTCTCACACACACACACACACACACACACACACACTCACATACACACACACTTTATTATAGCTGTTAAATTAGTAGAGAAGAGGACAGGGCA
>JAUMHG010000195.1:231655-244363 GCA_032359395.1 Enteromius anoplus
TATTTGATAATGTTCAGTGCTTTGCTACAATCTGTATTGTTAAAAGCGCTATAGAAATAAAAGTGACTTGACTTGTTCCTATCTTTGTGGGGACAATTGGTGCACACACACACACACACTCTTTCTCTCTCCCATACACACACACACACTGAGTGGAGAAGCAGCACAGATGGCATGAGTTCTTTTCATTAATTTACACCTTCTGAGGCAGATGCAGGGTTATTTTTATGAAGGTGTAAGTCTCTCGCTCACAGCACCAGCGAGTTCAGTGTGTGATACTCCAACAATCACAGCCCGCTTCAGAACAAACTCAAAGTCATCGTTGGAGAAATTAGAGAAAACTTTCATTCATTTCAGACTTTCAGGAATCGACTGACTTCACAGAAAGAAGAAGAGTTTATTCTGGAAGTCCTCTCCAGACATTCTACTAACTACTACATCTAACTCTGATTAGACAATTACTAGACTGTACGAACACACTGATATGTTCAATAGTGGTAAATACAGTGTGAGCAGATACGACAGGTTTGTCATCTGCTCACACACACACTTCTCTCTTCACATAGTTTCTGAAAGCTGACTAAAAACAGCAGAAACACACCAAATCTACAAAAGCACACACTAACTCTCAGCCATCTCAACACACACTTCTCTATGTGACACACACACATCTAACAGACAGCTTTAGGTTTTCAATAACTGTGTCTACATCATATTTCCGAATATGTTATATTATGTCATAGGTGTTTGTAATGTAGAGGCGCTTCACATTCTGTGTGTAATTCCAGGATTTGAGAGTAAAGTTCTCAAGAAAAAAGTGTGTGTGCAACAGCTGACGCTCACTAATACACTAAAGACTGCTGGTGGACAGAGTTACAGTAACAAGTTACTTACAGTTAGTAGAAGTAGTAGTAGTAACCTGGACAGTACAAACCACTCTACGTAGGTCTGAAGGTCTTGACGGATGGATTCACTAGTCAGACTGGTCTAGTATGATGGGTAATGGGTGTTTACCAACTAGGCTGGGTAACCAGCTGAATACTAGTTTAACCAGGATAGGAGCTGTTAAACATTTAAAAAGCAGCAAACCATAATGTTTATGAAACACATTTTACTCAAAGTAATGTAACATAACTGAATATGTTGAATTTTGAGGTATTCCTTATATATTCCAACATACTGTTGCTTATTTTCTTGTGAAACATACTCCAATGATCTTTATTTTTTTGAACATCATTTGTTAACACTGTACTTAAAGCCTTTATGTGTTATGCATTATAAAGGGTTATTAAGGCTTCTAATGCACGCTAATTATTCAGAATGTGCATCTGTCACATTTCATGTTTGTTTAGTCTTGTTTAATCTAAGTGTTTTTGTATGCTTAGTTTGGTTTCGTTTTCATGTGGTCCTGTTTTAGTTTCGTTTTCCCATGTCAGTTCCTGTTTGCCCTTATATGGTTTTTCCTGTGTCTATATCCAATTATTAGTTGATTCCCTTCCACCTGTGTTTTCCCAGCTGTGTCTTGTCTTGTGATTAGTCTCCAGTGGATAAAACCCTTGTCTTTTGAGTTTGGTTTTGTCCGTCAATGTTAATGTTTCTGGGTGTGTATTTTTTAAGTTTTTGATTCATTAAAAGACTTTGATTATTACAAGCTACAATCTCCTGGCTTTCTCCTTCATCCTCCTACCGCCACCGTGACAGCATCATAATACAACACAGCCTGTCGTAAATAATTATAAACAAATTAACCAAAAATACATTGTTAAGAATGAACTGATGGTGTTATGATGTATTAACTGTGGTTAAATTGAATCATGACATCATGAGAGTGTGCATTACAGCACATAATTAATGCATTAAAACTTTCATGATGCATTATGATTTTTTTTTATTTCAAATTTATAGTCATTCTGCACTGTTTCTGAACTTATTTCCATGATAATAAAACAAACAGAAACAGAAATAGAAACCATTGCTACATGACCTTTAATTAGAATTATTTTAGAATTTTTGCCATTATTGTTAGTTATTGTACTATTGTAAGTAAATGCATGAAGAACGTTTAGATATTTATACTAGAAAACAGCTAAGAAATACTAAGCAGGGAAATCATTTTCTGCAGTGCATTTTTTTTTTATTTTTATTTCATAGTACTTCAAGTTTAATATGAGAAATGTTGCCTTGGAAACTAAATGAAATATGTGTTTGATGTATTAAGTTAGCATTTATTTTAAGCAAAGGAAATGTTTTTCTGGTTTTAGTTTCAGTTCACTCTAATAACACTGATTTTCAGTTCTGGAGAGGAAGTGCTAAGTACAATTTCATTGCTGTTAAAAAATCCTAACATTTGGGTGGAGAAAAGAATCTAAAGTCTAATTCTCTACACTTAAGCTAAAAAAACAATCAAAGACACAATAAAAGTTCTGATCTTCTTTCTTCTTTCAGTGGTCCTGACTGGTGATGCTCAGACAGAAGGAGAGCGGCTCTGTTGTGCTTCTCTCCTCTCGGGAAACTAATCTCCTCCACACGCCGTTAATGGCATGCCAGGGAGGTGCGGAAGAAAGCAAAGAAGAGAAAAAAACGTGTCTGCAATCTCACCTCCCTCACCAACATTGTCACACGCTCGCTTTCCTCACCTCCAATTAGCTGGAAGAGCTCCTAAATATAGCAGCCCTCAGACTCCAATCAGATCTCACAGCCAGAGACTTCAGCTTGATTAGTGTGAGATCAGCCCATCCACATCGCTCTGATTATCAGTCCAGTCACTGATCGAGACTGAGACACACTCTGACATACTACACATCTGCGTGACACACACAATTACACACACACACACATGTTGGTTTTTGTGATTTCTGGGGTCTCTTCATAGGTGTAATGGTGTTTCTACTGTATTCTCAAAAAAACACCATTTAGTATGTTTTTTAAGTCTTTTGAATTACGGGGACACTGAAAATATCCTCATAAATCATCTTCATATTGTAATACCTGTCATTATACACATTTGTGTCCTCATAAACCACATAAACACACACACAGAGACACTCTCACTCACACACACACACACACACACACTCAAACCCCCTCCGGCTCAGTTTCTTCCTACAGTGTGTTAAAGCAGCATGGAGAAAGTGGTTGCTTTTCACTTCTGGCTTGAAGACAGTGGGTTTTCTGAACGAGTTCTTGGTTAAAAGTCTGAAAGAAAGCTCAAGATATGTACACATTTTGCTCTGTCTGTGACGTATACATCAGCAATTAATGCTTATGAATTTTTAATGTTTTATGGGGGTAATCGTGCAATATTGAAGGAGATGCATGGTCTTTAAATTGTGTTTGTAATGCCTCAAAGCTGAAAATTCAGTTTCTAGCATATCTTCTGCATTTTTTCATTAATTTTACAAGAGAAAAAAAATAAGTTTCTAAGCTTGATTAGCTTGAATGTGAACTGCAAAAAAATATTTTCTTACTTTGTTTTCTAGTAAATATCTAAAAGTTCTTGAATCAACATGCATTTACTGTACTTGTAACAGAGACTTAACACGATGAGGAAAGATCCAAGTGCCACAGTATCTGGTCAAACAGGCAAGGACCAAACACCAGCAAACAGTGATATCTGAGGATGAGACAGAAGCGTAATACAGGAACAAACAATGGTCAGGGCACAAAACACAAGGCAACAGTCCAAGAGAGCAGCCCAGAGCAGTAACTAACAAAACTTGACAAAGACAATAAACATGAAACAAGGCAAAACTAAAGAAACGCTTGGAGTCCAGAACAGCAAAACAATACTTTGCCTCTTATGTTTGGCACGGCCCAGCTTCAATGGCTGCCAAACAGGAAGTACCAGACAGGAAGCAGAGGGTGGTGTGACAGTCAGTTCAGAGGTGAGAGCTCCTTCTGCTGGCCTGGCATTGCATTACTCCACAATGAAAAGGTTTTAAATCTAGTTTTTGCTTAAAATGTCCAAAAATATCTGCCAGTAGTTTAAGAAAAATAATCCTAATTTAAACCCTAAACAAGATCCTTTTTCTTGCCCCATAATATTGCTTGTTTTGTTTTTTTTAAACTACAAAATATCTTAAGTTATCTTAACTTGTGAAGTAAATGCATTTTGATTCAAGAACGTTGCACCTAGTAAGAAAATATTTGCCAATATCAAAAACTAATTTTGTACTAATGCACTTGAATTGTGCCACAATAATGCTGAAGTATCATTAAAGATAAGCGGAACCTTTACTTCATGTACACTTTAAATATTTTGCATAAAGTTTGATATTATTCACATATTATACAAAAGTGACATTAAAACACATTTTGGACTAAATATTAAGAAAAGTGCATTTTGCACAAGTAATATTCCAGTCTCAGGTTATTCATCAGAAAATATATTAATAGATTTTAACTTTACTTAGTCTGAAATAAATGTATTTTAAACAGGTTTGTTGACCACAGAGCTTATATTCTGCAATTCTGATGGAGAAACCCTATTGTGTTTTTGTTGAGGGAAGGGTCTATCTCCATCTCAGAGCACCTGTGTTTCCATCAGGTCAGGTTTTCCTCTGGAAGCTTGTTCTTTGCTTGTGCACAGAGGTAATTAAAAGATGGGCGATGTCCCAAAGCCCAGCGGCTGGTGTCAGCAGTGTTCGGTGAGCCCCTGAAGGTGCAAACGTCCTCCCGCTCAAGGAGATGAAAGTGGGCTGCTCCTCGGTGGCCCTGAGCTGACTGGCTGCTGAGAGACACCCCGAACACAATCAGACTCTGGGCCAGGAGCGTATCACACACCAGGAACACTCCACAGGACAGGACAAATAGCAAAAACAATGATGTTTTTATGTGCACATTTGAAATGTTAATAAGTGTGTGTGTGTCATACATTTGTTCATGTCATTTATGTAAATGCATCTGTAGTATACTTAATATGAGATAAATGTAATTTAAATAAATTTTAATATATTTATTTTTCCCTAGGGAAGCTATATTAGTTACTCAATGATACTAGAATAACACTAGGACAGGCAAAGGAAGTGAATAAATAAAGATGAACTCTTCATCAGTGTTTATTTCTCTGCGTGACTCTGTAACAAACCAAACAAACACTAACACATAAAAACTGGTGTTTAAAATATGAGTGAAGTCATCCTGAGTGTCAAAGGACGTACCGTATGTCCTCGTCTGCTGGTGTCTGGTGGTAAAGGGTCATTCTGTCGCCCGTCCGCCGAGGTGAGGAGACATCTGTTACTACCACCGGCACCGGGCAGTGAGCCAGTGAACCAGCATCTGCCATGATGACCAGAACACGACCCTGGACACTCACACACACACACTTGCTCCTGAATCATGCCGCAGACATTGGTTTTCATTATTTACATTTTCTGTGGGCAGAGATTGATCTGACAGGATCTGATGTGAATGTTCCTTAGAGCAGAGTCTGAGCATCACACAACACCCTGAACTCAGCGCTGGATCTAGATCAGATCCCAAACCTCTTCAAGGCTCCTCATGAGCAGCAGATTCATTACTATCATCATTCAACAAAACTACACTAGTCAGAAACTCGTCTGCTTTATTCAGCCCCTCCATACGTCCCCTGAATTCATATTTCTTATTACAGACCCGATTACACACTCTCTTCTCTTGTTTCTGAAAACTGACTCTCATACAGCAGAAACACAACTAATCTGCACCTAAGTCTTTCACTCAGTTTTCATTTAATTTCTCAAGTTTCACTTCATTAAACACTTTTTGCAAAACACAACACACAGTTCTCTCTGTCACACACATACTATTATGAATAAGATGTCTTTTGAGATGTGTTAGAGATATTTTGAATGCAGCGTTTAGTTTTGCAGGAAAAGCGAGGCATTTGGCATTTTGTGTGTGCATTTCTTGGATTTGTATGTAACATTTTGAGAAAAGTAGTCAAAGCGTTGAAAATGTGTATAAACAGCTGAGAAAAACTGTAATAAAGGTAGAAGCAGCCGAGCAGCAGAAGAGGACAGCAGTCTGTAAGTGTTTTGTAGATTTCAGTCACTCATCTGAGACTGCCCTCCTCTCGGTTACTGAAGCCCTGAGACTGACAAGACCTCCTTCCAAATCATCAGTACTCATCTCACAGAACCTCTGTCCATCCTCAGAAAGATGGGCATCTCAAAGACTGTCTTTAGGGTGTCTTGGAGGGGTGAGGTTCACAACTACTGGCTACTGGTGTGCCTCAGGGCTCAGTGCTTGGACCGCTTCTCTTCTCTTTCTACATGTCATCTATAGGATCTGTCATTCAGAGGCATGGCTTTTTGTATCATTGCTATGCTGATGACACTCAGCTTTACTTCTCATTCCAACCAGATGATCTGAAGGGAGCTGTTCACATCTCAGCCTGTCTGACAGACATTTCTGGTTCACCACACATAACTCCTTCCAGGACAACCAGGACATCCCAACCCTGGAGTTGGGATGGATGCTCAGTTAAGCTTCACAGACCATATTGCTAAAGTTTGCCCTACACAGCATTAGTAAGATTAGACTTTCTAAGCAGAGTGGTCATCACAGCTCCTTGTCCAAGCTCTCATTCTCTGCAGACAGGATTATTGCAATGCTCTCTTGGCAGGTCTTCCAACATGCACTATCAAACCTCTGCAACTGATCCAGCATGCAGCAGCCAGAGCAGTCATCAGTGAGCTAAAGAATGCTCACATCCCTCCTCTTCATCAGCTTCATCAGTTTCCAACAGCTACTCACATTAAATTCAAGGCACTGATGCTTTCCAACAAGACAACAACTGGTCCTGCACCAATATACCTGAACTCGCTAGTTCAGATCTACACACCCTCCAGAAGCTTGCATTGTGTGAGTGAGCAATGCCTTGTGGAGTCTTGCTGACCTCTCCTGGACCATCCACAGCCACAGAAATGACCTGCCTATCTCTATGTGAGCAGCTTTAGCCATTTTAAAAATGATAGATTAAACACTTCTGTAGAAATAGACTTCAATATGCACACTCTAATTAGCATCAAATAAATGCAAGCACTGGAGGAAACCATCTTTTTGTGAAACAGTTTTTGCATCAGGAGTGCTAGTTCAGAGACAGATCTAATATTACGCGAGCTCACACGAGTTCCAGAAAAACAGATCAACAGTCAAGCGGCTCTCTGCCTCCATAAATGGCAGTCTCACCTTTTTTATAATCCAAACAGCTGATTAATTATGTGCTGGAGCTCATTAATTACTGCCAGCACCAGTCTCAGTCAATATGGCAGGAAGAACTGTTTAAATCAGTGTGTCGTCTTTATCTGTAAAAGCAGCCGCAGACACACTGGCATTAGCGAAAGCACTTGTTTTATTCCAGAAAAACTATATTAAACCTAAGTAAAGACGAGTATCATGAACCAATGTTCTGAAGCAGATGTAAAATAACTTTTCTTCTTGTTCTGTTTTAATCTGACCAGCAGGGACATAAACAATAAAATCATTAAAAGGAAGAAGACAGCAGCACACAAGTACCTCATTAACCTTGTCATTAAACATTAAACGATGATCTACAGTATTAAGCCGCTGGAAACCATAGCAACTGCACATGTCCATCACCTGGAGTTTAGCGCTTCTGTTGGCTTTAATTGGGGTTTAGTTTCTGCGATCTGCATCTCTATGATGAAGGAATTGGGCTAAATGACGGCGGTCTTCAGGGATCATCAGAGCAGGAAATCAGCTTCTTCTGAGCCATTAGAGGTCTGCTGATCTCCCATCAGACGCGTCCAGAACTGTATAAACACAGATTGTAATTAACAAACTTCACAGTTTACTCACTAAAGAAGGTCTTCTCAATGATGACAGTGTCCAAAAATACAATAAAAGACCATAAAAGCACTTTGTGTGACCCTTGTTCTGAAGATTATTCAGAAAAATGGTTTCATAAAAGAAACTGAATGGATTTAGAGGAATTAAGAAAAAGAAAAGAAGAATAGTCAAAGAACAGCTTAAAGTGTGTTAATAAGGGACATGAAAAAGAGCAAATCATTTGTTTTTCGTGAAGATAGGCTACGTCATACATATAACGCAGCAAAAGTTTACTGTCAGGGATTTGTCGACAGAATTGATAGTTTTAGGAGCGTAATGATACACAAACATGACGGTTCGGTATGAACCTCGGGTTGGACGTCATGGTTTGGTATGGTTTCAGCAGGAAAAAACTCAACGTAAATTTGCTGTTTTGAGTAATCACACAATTAAAAAATTGTATGATAATTCATGTACTGTTATTGTAAATAAGGAGTACATAGTCTGATATTTTGCTGGTCCAATAAAATACAGTAATAACCAGTATAAGAGGAACATGACACAAAATGTCATGTCAGAGATGCCATTTTTCTTAGTGAAATGAGGAAGAACTGCTGTACTGACACGGCTGAAAATATAACGAGCTGTTTTGGAGGGAAACAGCTGAAAAACACCAAGCGGCTTCCCACGTTTGTGGAGGGAAAGTCAAGCTCAAAATAATCCCAGCATTATAATCTTACCATTACAAGATCATTATGAGCGTTCACAAGTCAGATGGGTTTACAGGCGGCTAACCAACCGAAGCACAGGGTGACTGGTACTACATCAAATAAAAAGCCATTTCCTTTACAAACAGAGCGCTTTCATCTCTCAAGGCTACTCTGGATGTTGTTTTCCCGCTCGTGTTACAGAGAAACCCACGTCCTCGTATTAAAGACCTTCCACCCGAGCTCAGAGCGACACTTTATCTCGCACTCGGCGCCTGATAAAGAGTGACTCCTAAGAGACTCCAGCATCACAGCGAGAGCCGCGGTTATGCACAGATGCCAAAGTTGAGCATCTGAAAGGAAGCGCTGACCTTTAACCCCAGCTAAATGAATCTCGCTGCATCTGAAAGCACCGAGCAGCTCAATACGGATCCCATTTCTGCTGGATGTTTGGGAAGGTGCAATCAATCCAGCCCTGAACAACACAGATGCAGCTGAAAACTGGAGATAAACATGGAGCGAACACACTCCGAGAGATACGTTCCTGCTATCATTACACAATCACATCAGCATTCAGTCCTGCAGTTAACATGCATCTGAGTTCCATTTAGATTACACAGTTTTAATATAACCCAAGTATGAAACTCCATGCATTTCAGTCTAACATGATTTCTGTATTAAATTGGAATGAATAAATGCATGTGTTTTAAATACTCAATTAACCAGGTTGTATATTTAGCATCTGTAAATTGACTTTTTATAAAATTTTGTTGTCATATTTTAACTGATTGAATATTGCTTGTGTCACAAACTGTAACCATATTCATACTTTTTAACCAAATGCATTTATGCTAATAATGACTGGAATACATTTTGTGACAAAATTTGACAATTTAAATTAAATCAAATAGTTGAAATAAGTTAAACTATGCCATTTTTGATAAGTTTATACGTATATCTTAATATATATATATTGTAACGATAAGCTGGAGTCGCCAGCAAAGGACTGGATGGCACTCCAGCATCCCTCTGATTCTCTGTGTTTCATGTTTCTGTTTTCATGCCCGGACTTTATCAATGAACTCATGTCTCCACCCACCTTGTCTGTTGTCTCGGTTGTTCATTCATGTATCCGCCCATCTTGTTCGTTGTCATGGTCACTCATCTGTTTCTCTGCCCCTCTTTCTTGTATTTAAGCACCTGTCTATCATTTTGAATTCGCTCGTCAATGTTGGATGTACCCCTCTGTCAAGCCCCGTGTTCCTGGTGTTTTTCTGTGTTTCTCTGCCTCCCTGGATCTGGACCTAAGCCTGCTTTCAGACTCTCGCTCTTGCCTCGCCCCCATGGACTCTGTTTACCTCATCACCTGACCCTTTGCCACGAACTCTGATTCTTCTCTTGCTGTTGCCTTTGATATGCCTGTCTGCCGTTATTGACCCTGTCATCTGTTTACTCTGTGAGTGTGCGTGTGAATATTAAACGTTTTGCATATACGCGTCTCAATCGTGACAGATTGACGAGCCAACAAGGATCCAGCAACGTTGCACGCCAGCTCCCGTCCTGCCATCCGGCGACGATCACGAATTTCCCACCAGCGATCACGTCACTGAACAAGGCAAGGAAGATCGCTAATATATTCCAGCTAGTGCTCAAAATGGCGGCTGAAGCAACGAACGCCATTCCGGCACCGAGGTTGCCAGCGCCGCACGAAACCCCCGCGGTGCATAAGTCGTGTCATTTCCAGCCTGTCCCGGTTGCGCAGCCTGACGAGCTGCAGGAGGTCCTCGCGGTTCCTAGCCCGCAAATGACGGGTGTCACTCCTGAATCACGAGGAGCCGTGTCAAGTCCAGTCAGTCCCGGTTTCTCAGCCTGTCGAGCTATCTGAGGCCTGTGACCCTCCAACATGGCCGGATCCGCCAGACCCGGTCTGTGATCCAGGTTCTGTGTGTACATTAATGAGGAAAAAAAAGAACTTTGATTTTAGCAAATAGCTGCAATATAACAAAGAGTGAAAAATAGAAGGGGGTCTGAATATTTTCTGTACTCACTGTATTTATGATAGCTGCCAAAGTAATGTTTCTTTTTTTTTTTTTACTTTAACCTGATTTACTAAAATAACTAACACTAAAACGAATAAAAACTAAATAGACATAATTAAAATCAGAAAGGAAATCTCTGATTTTAATCAGATTTTAGCCCATAAAATATTAAAACAAATATAAATAAAGTTAACTTTTACTGTTATTTCAGTGATACAAAAAACAAACAGTAGTGCAGAAATCTAATTTATGTAAGACTGACAAATATGCATTGCATTAATTTCATTAGTTTATGTGAAGATGGCATAATCCAGAATGGAAGTTTTCAGTTCAAAACAATCTTAAAGGCGGTCCTAAATATGATTGTGTGAGCGGCGTCGAAAGGAAGCAGGAGCGCTGGAGACAGCAGCTGATGTGAGCCGATGGCAGCAGAAACACACACCACTTCTTTAACAACCTGGCAGCCCAGAGACATCTGATTGGATGGCCCTTATCGCCGTGGCGACACTGCAGCTGCATTATATTTTTAACCCGAGCAATGCTCGAGACAATGCAGCAGCTTGTGTGTCAATCACAGACTGGAGTTCAGAGTGTTGTGTGTGTGTGTCGCCGTGACATGAAACACACACTCTCCTCAGATGACCGACCGAAGCAAAGTTTCTGCCTGAACTTCTAAAACATGCTATATTTGCTGTGAATGATCATAGCTATTAAACTATATCTGGTGATTTTAAAACTGATCTCAAAGTAAAACGAGTTGCTATTATAATATTATCATCTTATCTGAGTCTGACAGTAGTCAGCGTTAGTTAGTCCAGAGTAACGTCAGCTATCTGTCTTTAGAGTATTAGTAGAGGTTTGGGTTAGGAGAATAATTTGACATAGTTACTTACAGTCAGCTGAATATTCATCAAAATACAGCGTGAGCAGATAGTCATCAGAAAGTTACGAATACTGTAACGACTGCTAGATGACACAGAGTTACAAAGTTACTTCTAGTCAGTAGAGGACCAACGATAGATGCTTTTACACATTTGTTACAGAAATTATTATTTTTAATAACTGAATAGAGTTCAGGTGACTCTGGTTACTTCGACAATACATACTCATTGGCTTTTCAATTATTGTAGTTTAAGTTATTGTAGTTAACTTGAGTTACAATTATTTGATCATGCACTCAATAGTCGTGTTTCATTCAAAACAGCTTAAGTTGTGCACAAAATTAGAACATCAGAAAAAACTCTTTACAAATAAAGCGCTGTGTGTCTTGTGTGCCTCTTTCTGAGAAACTGGTGCAAGGAGCCAGTGACAATGATGAAATCTGATGCAACGGGGCTGTTTTGTCTTCTAATGAATGACTTTTGTCTCAGAGAGTTCAGATGTAACACAGTAACGAACCCCGTTGTGTTTTCTGTGTTAAGATATCTGAAGTTACAGAGGCCATTATTTCAGTTCGTTTCAATGAAGAAGGATTCAAAACCACATTTGAGAAGAGATGTGTGTGCCGATTAGTCCAGGTGTCCAATCACATGATCTGATGATCACGTGACTATCTGTTTTGTTGATCACACAGAGACACATCAGCACCTGAAAAGTGCTTTGACCAATAACATGCAGGCACTGTGTATAACTGACCAATCATGGAGTGAGTGTGTGAGGACAGTAGAGACTGTGTGTTTGAGCTGCGAGCAATAACAGCCCTGTCTGCGGTTTCTAGTTAAACATCGTCCAGGCGCTCGCTCTAATAAAGTCTTGTGAGTCTTCTGTCCACTGAATCAGCAGATATAAAGACGGCTGTGCGGAGATCTTTCGCTCTGCTTCAGGAGCCCACACTACGCTGACATTTGAGAAAATCCATCAGCATCGCTGGCCTTTGGAGAGACGAGCTCACGGGACGCAGAACACAATTAGCAGCGTGATGAGGATCAGCTCTTGTGTGTCTGGAAGCCCTAGACGCTCCTCGGCTCCTGAGAGACACACACAACAGCCAAAGCATCATTACACCGAGAACGGCCCAAAGAGCCTCCGAAGATCTGTTTCTGCACTGATACGACCCACAAACACACAAACAGAGCAGCCCAAAATATCAGCATTCACACACATAATTCATCATGTTCTTCTGCAATTCACACACACACACACACACACTCTCTAACACACACACACACACACACACACACACACACACTCTC
>JAUMHG010000195.1:276139-284090 GCA_032359395.1 Enteromius anoplus
ACACACACACACACACACACACACACACACAACATGGTTTAAGGTCCTTTCACACATGCAAATATTACCTCTTCTTGATGTAGGGGGCATGTTTAAACTAGTCGTTTCTGAGTCTTAACTTTTATAAAGAATATCTCTTTGGTTTTGCAATGCATGCACTAACAGCTTGTGACACGCCAAAGAGAAAGGAACACTTGATATCATATCGTATGACACGTTTAACGGGGCGCTGTGTGTTTAGAACTCCACAACAACACTAAAAACTACCAGCAAACCCTTGTTGTTTCAGAAAACAAAACATAATATCTTAAGTCATTTTAGAAAACATGGCAGTGTGTTGCTCCACACAGAAATGTATCAACAACTTAAGTTTATCACTATTATCGCAGGACTTATTCTTATCGTGGGGAGAATATGGCGCATGACTTGCCCATCCCTAGCAACATTCAGAACAGCTTAGCAACAGCTCCCAGAGTCCCAGAGAGCGCTCGGGACGAATCCTGGGCTGTTCTCTTCAGAGGAACGTTCTGAAGCGGTTCTCCTGCTCCGGTGGATCTCTCTGAGCCCATCTGATCATCTCCAGCAGCAGACGTCTGAAGACTCGCGTCACATTCTGAGACGCCCCATTCATCATATCGCCTCTCTCCGCCCGCAGGGAGATGGTAATTAAAGCCAAAATGCCAAATGATGCTTGGCTAAGCACAATTACAGACAGCGCTGCTGCTAAATTTAGAGGCCATCTCCAGCTAAAGGGGCCATTTACTGCGCTCACAGCGGTCCGCCGCGGCACGGAGACGAGCTGCTGTGGAAATTAGAGCAGTTTGTAGGGCAGTTGAACAGGCTATAGCGAGGCGAAATAGACACAAAATGTCACCTTTCTGCATCGGTCTCGCCCCCCGGTGTTAAGAGCGCGAGTAGAAGTGTGTTCCTTCACAAATCCCTCGCTCTTTAATCTCTGGGGTCCGTCCATGGCAGAACGCCGCGGGATCATTCCCGTTATCCGACAGAGAGAGACCCAAAATAAGGTGCTTATGAAAATGAATGATGCTTCTCCCCTTGGCTTCTGCCAAGCGGCGCTTTTAAAAGGTGAAACCTATAAAAGATTCAGTGAACTGAAGACAGGAGCAGGAGGAGCCATTGTCTGGCAGCTGTATAATCTGCTTCTTTTGCAGTGGCGTGTGAAATCTACCGAAGCTTCTGCCACTGAATAACAATATGTCCAAAAAAAGATACCTTTCGTCTCTCAATTCTGACTCTTTTTCACCGAACTGCTCGACACACACACAGTTCTGACTTTTCCTGCAGTGCTTTGTTCCTGAAATTGCGAGTTTACTCAGACTTTTTTCAGAATTGTGGATTTAAACTCGAGATGTGAATCAAAAAAGACATTTTCACGAGTTTATATCTTGTAATTATGACTCTTTTTTACAACTCTGAGTTTATATATGTATCTTTTTTCCTCCCACTGTTGAGTTCTGACTCACAATTACGGTGTTTAGTTTTTGCATTTGTGTGTTTATATCTCATAAGTATGGCTTTTTTCTTGAAACTCTTCAGTTTATGTCTTGTTTTATGAGTGAGATATTAACTACCAGATGCAAGTTATAAAGTCCAAGTCTGAGGAAAAAGGAAATGATTGTCTTACGGTTGTGAGTTAATATCCCAGAACTCTCTTCAGTAGTTTTCTTTCAGTGGCTCTAATAGAAACCTGTGCGCTGCCGCTGGAGTCTGATACAGAGACGGGAATAACACTGACTCTACTCACATTCTTCAAATAACCACAGCCGAACGATGGCCTTAACATAACACAGATGTGTGCTGGACTCAGATCAGAGCTGGGCTCACCTTGAAGGACTCCATGTCCGAGAGCAGGCAGGCGCTCTGCATACGAGCACGGAGATGAGCTCCTTCAGCAGACGTGCCCAGTTTGGCCAGAACCTCGGACTGCTCCTCCAGCAGGTCTTCAGTCATCGGAGCAGGCTCCTGCAGACCAGAACAACACTCGCTGATCACAAACATGCTCGTTTATCCACAGAAGAGCCTCTCAGGGCTCACAGAGTTTAGAGAGAAAAGGCCTGCAGGAGCAGAGAGGGTGAAGGTTATGTCATAAATCAATTCAAGTACATGTGTAACAGTAAACTGGATGAGTGTGACTGTCATCATTTCATAAATGACTCACTGCTCTTGAATGAATAACTTTTGTAGCTTAAAGAAGAATACTTCTTT
This sequence comes from Enteromius anoplus, assembly GCA_032359395.1. Classification (NCBI taxonomy): domain Eukaryota; kingdom Metazoa; phylum Chordata; class Actinopteri; order Cypriniformes; family Cyprinidae; genus Enteromius; species Enteromius anoplus. The sequence goes on from JAUMHG010000195.1 coordinate 278,366, forward strand.
AAGACTACTCATTTGTTTCCTTCTTTATTCTGTTGTATTAGTGACAGTTTCATTATTTTCCATCATTTAGAGAAGTCTTTTTTAACGGATGTGTGTCTCTGGAGCACAGCAGCAGTCTTCAGCAGCGCAGCTGTATCTGTAGAAATACACATCAGTACAGATATTTTGTACATTTCACACCGTAATTATTTCAAAACTCAATTTTGATTAGTAATATGCATTGCTGAGAGCTTCATCTGGACAACTTCAAAGGAGATTTATTTAATATTTAGATTTTTTGGATAGTTGATAGTTTTCAAAAAGTTGTATCTCAGCTAAATATTGTCCAGTCATAAACCAGACATCAGTGGAAAGATTATTATTTCATATGATGTATTAATGACTGGTTTTGTGCTCCAGGGTCAGAGGTTATTACTCTAGTATTCTGCTGGTGTCGATTAACGATCGTGATATTTTGCTGCTATCTAAAATGTAGATGTTATAAGGTGATTATAGAATGTGCTGATGATTTAACTACATATGGTGCAGCTCTACGACGCTGGTACAGATGAAGACACAAGTGAAGAGAGACACACAAACCCTGAGCCGGAGGAAATCACACGACAGCATGCTTTAATACTGTAGAGGCTGGAGGAGATGGAGACGTTTGTTGCTGTGCTGTAACAGCGCTGGTGTTACGAGGCTGGGTTCAAACAGCATGTTTCTTCTCTAACACGCTCCTCTCTTGTTTTCAGAGCAATCTTAACAAGATCTGGTTGTGCTCCAGCACAGAGATTACCCCTGAGAGAGCTTCTCCAGCGTCAGAAACGAACGCTCAATCACACACAGCGCTTATTTCTATCAGTGATATCTACTTCAGGGACATCACCGCCTTCCTGTTCACATCATCATCCATGCAGAGTTATTGTGTCTCTGTGTGCAGTGTCATATATCTATATATTTATGCTTGCTGCTTTTATCTGATTAGTGAAATTTTGTGTAGCATCATGGGAAATGTAGTTTTCCAGCACAGATTCTGCTGTTAATTGATTAAAGTTAAGCTGAAGTGCTGTAAGCCGCTGGTTCAGCGTGGGCCTGACCTGTGTGACGGGGATGTAGAGCGGCTCTGGAGACTTCAGAAGGGTCAGTTTTCCGTGAGGCTGCAGGCGTCCTTCAGCTTTGGTCTTACTGGCTGTCTTCTTCTCGCTGTCCGTCTCTGTCTCCTTCATCTCATCCGTGTCACTCAGACACTCGAAGAACTCCTCCTCGCTGTCGCTCCACGAGTCCCAGGACTTCCCCGGAGAAACCTCTGTGGGCCCCGGGCGGCTCCGGGCTCCGTCTGACGCCCCGCTCTTCTTCCCATCATCCCTCGCTCGCTTGCGCTCGATGCAGCAGTTCAGCATCTGATGGAGCACAGCCCAGTTAATCGGACACAGACATTTCTGAACGTCCCTCTACGTCTACGGTACAAATGGTGAAATATTAATATGAATTAAAATCATCTGTGTTCTGTGTGAATCTGTGTTGAAGTGTATTTCTGTGATGTTCAGCATCATTACTCCAGTCTTCAGAGTCGCATGATCTTCAGAAATCAGAATAATATACTTCTCAATATTTCCATGGAAGGTCTGATACACTTTATTTTTCAGGATTCACAGATGAATTGAAATTTCAGAAGAACAGAATTTATTTGAAATAGAAATCTGCAGAAGAAATATCTTTGCGGTCACTTTCGATCAATTTAATGCAGTCTCGATAAGTCGAACAATAATGTACTGAAAGTGCTCTATTTGTTTAGTACTTCATCTGATATTTTGAGACATTGTGAATATGAACTAAAACATCATTTTAACATACCAACTCTGTATTTTACAGACTCCAGCTGTAGTACACATGAGCTCATCTTTCTTGCCCTAGTAGATTCAAGTGCACTACCAGTGGTAACCATGCAGTAAACACTTAGTTTATAATATTAAGTGTGTGGAGGTATGAAGGAGTCTCAGAAGAGCTCACCTGGAGTTTCTGATGAAGAAGGCAGCACCTGAGATCTGGAGCTCCGCCGGCGAGCCTAGAAGAGCCGAACACAATCACACACTCATTAGCACACAATGAGGCGTTATCGAAGCCTGCAGCTCGCTCCCTACGGACTCCAGGACATTAACACATTCAGACTCGACCCCCGAGCACAGACCACCGCTCCACGGCTCTCAGAACAACACGTACTGACTCTAGAAACACACTGGAGTAAATACACTGAACAACACATTCAATATTTATACTGGAGTCAGTATTTAGCCTGTTCATGATGATCGTCTGTTATCTGTCCAGATGATAAAAACTAATGAATCAATCCATGCTGTTTTCAGTTCAAAACTTATTTTGATATGAGCTGAAATTCCTTCAGTTTCATCACTGAATTGATTGACTGAATGTGGTTAAGGGGCTCTTTTTTTCTTTCACACTAGTTATAGCAGTAAATAAACATGAATGAACATCAGAACTGAATCTGACCATGATTCATCATGAATCAATAGATCAAACGCAGAAACACACCCATATTTACCTCGGGAAAGATATTCAATTATCATAAACTGAGTGGTCAGAGTGGACCAGAATATGAACACAATCCCCTTAACGGTTGTCTATTGTGTTCATACTCTGGCTTCATCTGCTGACGGGAACAAAATATCCATCATCACTAACCTGCGTTTCACTACATTCCCATTTCATGCAAACGGTGTAAAGATAACTGGCGGTGGTTTTGTCCTGCAGGGAGCGCTCCTACAAGAGTGTGACCTCACGTGAAAACTAGCAATATATGCAAATGAATCAAACTGAATCGGGATCAAACGAATCACAAGCTTGTAAGTCTAAATGCAATCGTGAGGTTCATCTCAATCCCAGCCTTAATGAAAACACTTTCAGCCAATCAGAGTGTCTATAACGAGCGTCTCTGACCCGTAGATCAGGATGTTGTTCTCCCAGCGGTAGCGCATCTCCAGCACAAACTCCTGCCACAGATGAGCCACGGCTCGCACTCCTCCGTGATGGAAGTTGACCATAGAGACGCACAGGGCCAGGCGAGAGGTCAGACTGTCCCCCGGAGCAGACTTCAGCTGGTTATAGAGGAGCTGCTGACAGAATAACACGGTCAGACACACATCTTAATCATCTGAGCCGCTTCAGACGCTCACTCACGTAATCCTCCGACTCTCGGGCCGGCTCCTGCGTGGATCTGACCTCGCTCCAGTCTGCTTTATCCAGAGCGGCGTCCGGGAACAGATACTGATGGACAAACACAGACACAGTTATATGACGCTGACCTCTCACCTCTTTTCTTCATACTGTAAAGCTGCTGTTTTTAATATAGATCCAGATTCAAACGCACACATCTCCAGCAGTCAAAACCTTCCCTTTTAAAGAGGAATGTCTGGAGAACAAATAATGTTTGTAACACCTGTTTAAATCAATTATATAATTAATACTCTTTACTTAAATGGCGTTTAGAGACTGAAATGTAAAAGGTGTATCACTTTATAGAACTTTTTGTTTTTGTGAAAACGTCTGAATCTGAATTTTTATAGATTTAATATGGTTCTATAGACACCGACACTGATGTTAATTGGTCCATCATATAAATACCCTGCACAATTCTACTGATTTCCAGAGATTACCGTCGTCTTGACTACAGAGACCGTCTCTGCATTTGATAAATAAAGTTTAATTCTCGTCATTACACATTACCATCACTCTGTTCTTCTATTTGATAATGTTCAGTGCTTTGCTACAATCTGTATTGTTAAAAGTGCTACATAAATAAAAGTGACTTGACTTGACACAATCATCTGTCATGCTTTAATAATCAGTGATGTGTGTGTGTCTGAAGTCATGGAGTCTGTCTTTAGGGTAATTAAACAGGAGAACGTGTCTGTGACATCATCACTAAGAGCTTCATTTTTTACAATGTTCTCAGTTTTTTTCTCCCTCAGATTCAGATTTTCTCATAGTTGTATCTCTTTTCAGATGATGTATGACTAATTGTGTGGTCTAGGGTCTTCTATGACTGGTAAAGCTCAGCTGCATCCTCCAGTCTGTGTAAATACCCAGCATGCCTCACCAGCAGGATGGAGTTGAGCACGTCGTTGTTGAGTGGCGACTCCTCGGTTCGTCGGTGTCTGCGGATGCGTTTCCTGGCGCTGTGCACCATGCTGGAGACGGACAGTTTGTGGATGGGGACGGCCGCGGGCTCCGTCAGCTTGGACAGCGCCTGAGAGATGTCACTGTTCTCTACACAAACAACATCTTCAGCGTTCGTGTTATACACTGTGTTTTACTGTAAAACTCATGTTATATCAGCCCTGATGGCTTCAGGAGGAATATTTGACAGATATGACTGGAAAGAATGGATCCTGAAGGCCTGCGCTGTTATTGAACCCAACTGAATCAACACTGAACTGATCTGAATCTTCTACAGAAGACTCTTAAGTTGAAGTTGTTAAAATGTATTGATTTTGCAACATTAAGACTTTTATCACTCTGCTTAGAAGCCGTGTGTTAGAGCACATGTCTAATGACCTTTCCCTTCGTCCTCGCTGACGTTCCTCCCCAGAATCTCCTCGGCCGTCTCCTTCCGGCAGCAGAGCTTGAAGAACTCCATGAGGAACTCACCTGAGGATCCAGACATCAGTCACACAGCTCTCAGGCGTGAGTTATGTTAGTGTTACCGTCTCCTCTTACCCAGCAAACACTGAGGATTGTCTGCTTTCCTCACGCGCACGGACCAGTGAGGAGCCTGGAGAGGATCCAGATCACTGAAGAAACAGAACCAGAACACGCTCCAGTGTTAAACAGACGTGAGCGATACCATAAAGTATTTCTCTCTTGTTTTTAATAAAAATATCTAAACATCTTTAAACCGAGAGGCACTGAATGGAGTAATATCTGCCCTTGAGCTCATTTTGACCAGTTTAGCAAAAACAAGATCATATGTGTTGTGCTACACTTTATATATCTTCCATTTAAAAAAAAACAACCTATATCAAAGATCATGCAATCCTCACAAAAAGTAAAAAGAAGACATTTAGTATAAATCATAACATTTTAGACGTATTAATAAGAAATGTGCATTATCCACAATTCATTAAAAAGTAGTTAGTAGAGTATCTGTCAGTACATGTGTTAACAGATTGAAATGTACCTACAGTACTTCATTATTTCATTACTTCTTTACGAGGGCGATGCATTCATGAGTTTATTAAGTATAAAGGCTTGAAGTGTTTTTTGCAGTGTAACCAAAAGCTAACGGCTGTTGAATCACGTCTGTGTGAGCGAGAGAACACTTCTGTTCATCTCCTTCACAAGCTCTCGCCGTGCTTCAGAGGAAAAAGCTGATGAGCTCCACAAACAGCAGAGTGTTAATGCAGCGTCAAATAATGCGGTGCCAATCCGTTCAGTCTGCAGCGACTCGACTCTGGAGCTGTGAAGAATCCTGAGACTCACAGCTTCCTCTGGAGCTGACGAAACACACTGCTCCTGCTTCATGAATATTCATCTATTACTCAGTCCCATAAAACAGCCATTAGAGCGCCGGGCTATTTTCATCTTCATCAAAGTCTGTTTCACAAAAGCGCTGTGTTTGCGTGTGTGTGTGCGTGTGTATGTGTAGTGTGTGTGTGTGTGTGTGTGTGTGTGTGTAGTGTGTGTGTGTAGTGTGTGTGTGTGTGTGTGTGTAGTGTGTGTGTGTAGT
>JAUMHG010000196.1:20576-34642 GCA_032359395.1 Enteromius anoplus
AAAAAACCCGTTTGAGTTATCCTCTGTCTCCGTGTCCTGCCTGCCGTGCCTAGCCTTGGTTCACAAAGGAAGCGAGAACGCGAGCTCACAGCGCGCCTTCGTGACATGCATAAGCATAAGGCATGACAAGCATAAGGAGAAGTAAACTGCATGTTTGCTTAAAAAAAAACACCTCTAACTCTACAAATAAACAAAGATATTTCAAAAGTTCACGCTTTCCTTGAAATGAATAAAGCGAATTTGGCGTGCTGTCTGGGGAGCGAGCTGGGAGAACGGCGAACTCCGAACTCTTGCCCACTCTAGGGTTCTACCCATTAGGGTTCGGAGTTCGCCGTTCTCCCAGCATGGTGAAGTTTAGATGCTCTAAAACTGAGAGGAGTTCTCGTTTAGAGCGGTGAGGGTGGGAGAGGAGGATAGAGGCGATTAAGGTGATTCTGTCGAGCTTTTCTTTAGGAAGGGAAGCGTCAATTTTTTGAGTCAAGGATAATGCCCAAATATTTGGTACTTGTGCTGGGGCCCAATGTCTTTTCTTGGGCTATGGGAATCCCTAGTTTGTTGAAACTTTAAGGACAGTGGACAGGTCGGCTGCTCAAATTTTTGGACTGCTTTTGCATCCGAAGGTGAGGCGGACTGCGAAATAAAATAGATTTCACCACTGAATGCCAAAGAGGTGCCAGAAGTCAGGGTGGATGGGCATGACTTTGAAGGCAGATGTGATATCAACTTTGACCATCCAAGCTCCTTTCCGACTTTTTTTAAAGAGTTCAATGGCTTGGTCAATGTTGTGGTATAGGAGGGAAAATTCCTCTAGAGAAATTATACTGTTTATGCTGGGGGTGGGAGAATTATGTGGGGAAGAGAGATCAATTATTATTAATAAATATAGTCTCTTTTCCCCCGAAAATTTCCGAGTTGCAATACCAATGGGGCTGACTCCTAAAGTGCTGAAGGGTGGGGTTGGGAAAGGGCCGATCATGAAATTATAGTTACATTTTGTTTTTTTTTGTTTTTTTGTATTAGAGCGTCCACTGAGTCGGGTTCAGCTGAGGCGGATAGGAGTTTAGGGCAAATGAGAGACTGGGTGGGGATGGAGACGATTCCTGGATGAACACCGTTAGTTGGACCTGATATCAGATAATGGGAGAAGTTAGGATCAGAATGGGATGACAATTCAGCAGACACAATAGACACATTAACAGGAGACAATAAAATTGCTTTGCATTTTATTGAAATTTAGATGCTTTTGCAGGAAGCAGCTGCGGCCTCAAATAGAGGCAGGCTGGGGCTTGTCTTTGATGGGGACGGGGTGAATAGAGATGCTTCTGCTGGAAGCTGCTGCAAAGCGTGTCTCTGATGGAGACAGGGTGAATAGAGAATCAGTTAAACAGTTTCACTCAGAATAAAATTGTTGTGTCTTTTTTTTGAGGAAGAGCTACAAGCAGTATGATGGTCTAAATCCTGAAAAAAACAAATAAATGCAGTCATGATATTTATTAAGAACAGTGGGTTGAATTATAGGATTTAGGAGGGATTAGTTCATTATTTTTACGCTCCATGGAGTAGGTGGCAGTATGTGTCAGAAATTGGTTTGCAACCCGCCATGAACCTACTTTTCAGAAACTGGTGCTAAGTAAGTCAAAGAAAACATGAATATGGAAAATTTAAGTGCATTAAAATACGTTACGTGACCATGGAGAAGTAAAGAAATGCCGCGCTGGCGTCATGGAAACACAGCTTATCTATGACGACATCTGGCAGCGCTGGCCATATCCGTGCTACCTTGCGATTGGGAAATGGCAACGCTGGGCTTTGTTTTGCTTTTGGGCTGAGGAAAATGGCGGAGGGCTGGCGAGTGGTGAGTAATGTGGATTCTTTCACTTGGATTACTTTGGCGGATGCCGTGTAGAATGAGAGCTAAGGGCATGGAGGAGTGCGGCCTCTGCAGGCATGCTGCTTCAGATGGAAGCCACAGCTCCCGTAGGAAATCCAGCTGGCTGGCTGAAAGGGGAGCTGGAAAAGTTGATGCAAGTCGTGTTGTTGTGGTCTTTGCCGGCTTGGACGGGCTGAGTGATGAGCTTGAACGGTAACGTTAACAGTTTGTTAAAAGACAGGCAGTAACATTAGGCAGATGAGTCAAAGTAAGACGGTGTTTGTAGGATGTGTCTTTGGTGGTGTGATTCCGAAGAATGTACAAAAGCAAGAAACTGGGAAATGAAAGCTGGGAGAATTTATAGTGAAGGTTAATGGTTTGATTAGGTGTGAAATAAATGGGATAATTAGGTTAAACGAGCTGACAGCTGTGTGCAATTATGCGTTCAGCAATCCTCTTGAAACAAAGTTATTTACAAAACTATCCCTAAAAATAGAGAATCCTTTTTTTTTTTTTTTTTTTCTTATGTTGTTGATGGTAGCATAGGAAAGGGAACTGAGAGGAAAGGAGTGTTGAATGGGGCTGGGAAATGGCAGATTTGGCCTGAAGTCACCTACATGTACACCCTGACTTAACAAGCCACTAAGCTAAGCAATTTTGTAGCCTCTTCCATAGATCGATGAGTTTGCTCTAAATTCCTGATAATGAAACTTGAAGAGTGCCGATAACAGAGTTATCGTCTCAAGAGTACAGAGGTGTGGAGTCCAACTGGAAGCTTGTGGTCTGTAGAAAACATATACGAGTGCTTTGGCTGCTACAGGACTCAGGTCATCTCAACATGCTGTTTATGGGTCTGATTTAACTTTCCCAAACAGGGAGAGCATAATATATTGCTATCATTTTATAATTTTATAGTTTCAAAGGTGGTTAAACTTTATCTTCTGTCTCCAGACTGCGTAGAGAGGCTGCTGGCAAGACAGATAACAACATTATCCAAGACACTTTCTTTTTTGAGGTGAAACAAAGAAAATTAAAATTAAAGAAATATTTTCTCACAGTTAGAGATAAAATAAATCATCCACAGCTGGAGTGCTGTTTTAAGTATCGATCTATGTCTCTCTCTCTCTCATGTCACTGGGTTTCAGGAGCATCTGTGCAGTTGTTTTTTTTTACTAATGCTTCTAAAAACACTCTAGAGTCTCTAGACTTTAAGTGCAGATTGGTCACTCTTTTCTGCTTCATCATGACTGTTCCATCTATATTTCAGTTTACATGAGATACTGCTCTAACTTGTGTAATGTGTATAAATAATTTTGTGATTCATGTTCCTTTTGCAGGGTCAGTTGTTGCCGTGTTTTGAATTGTGATACGTTCGACTATATGTCATTTTAATTCCATTGACACTTTAAATGAATAGGGCTCAATGTATTTTGTTTCTGCTGAGAAAAATACTATTGTATAAGTAGTATCCTGGAGTATAGGCAGTGTAGGTGGCCTAGGTGCTGTATTTAGTGATAGATTAATTTTTAATTTGTATCTACTAATTTATGCATTTGTTGGCACCTGTTCCCCTTCATACTGGCTGGCATGGCTATGAGAGAGACCATACATTTTAAAAGGTGATTAGACCCACAGCATATTATATTATTAGGCCTTTTATATGCTCAACATGAGTGAACACATTGAACACAGTATTTCATTGAGAAATGTTTTTGTGTAACCACTGTGAACCCTAAAAACCTGCAAACAAGTCAGCTCTGTGAACAAATTGAGCCTTTTTAGTCTTTTTAAACTATCACAAGGTACAATAACACAAGACAGTATATTGAAAGAAATAGACTGCTTGTTTTCCACCAGCACTTCATGTACAGATCTGTGACCAATCATGTGTGATGATTTTACTGGTGTTCGTTTCAGCATTAATAGATGCAGCAATACAACTAGGCATTGGATACAGTGCTTTGCACACTTGAATGTAATTTTCATTTGCTATAAGGCACCACTTTGAGTTTTAATTTTGTCAAACAATTTGTATTTTGCATAATTCACTACTGTTACGGGTGCAGTACAGGGAAGGAGATTGCAGGAGACGAGAAAATCCATAGCGTAAAAGTCTTTAATAATCAAACTAAGCAATCACTTATCAAAGAGGAGAATAACACTTAACAAGTAACATTTATCAGGGGTTGTAACATTTAAAGACTGACACTGGAGACTGGGAAACATAGACATTAAATACAAGACCAAACACGAGGAGAACTCAAAACAGCTGGGAAACACAGGGGGTAATTAATTAACTAATAATCACAAACACAGGAACTTCTAAATATGGGCATAGACAAGGGAAACGCAAAATGAAACCAAAACAAGAAGACAAGGAAAAAACTAAACTAAAACCAGGCAGACTACATAACAAACATAACATTACGCAACCTACTGAACAGGCACGACTTCGCGCCGTAACATAACAACACTAAATACAACAACAGGGGTGCGAGGGTGGGCGCCCTGGAGGTCGAAAGGGGCAGAGTCACACACCGCCTCCAGGGCAGATCAGGAGTCACTGGAGGTCATGGCGGATCGAGAGCCTAAAACCAGGCAGACTACATAACAAACATAACAACCAAAGATGGGGAAAAGTCACATACAGTATGGACAAGTCCGAGCAACTCTCAAGTCTTAACCATCAAGTCTCGAGTCAAGTCTCAAGTCACAGTTAAGAAAAATCAAGCAAGTCAAGTCAAGGGTTCACCCCACGCAAGTCAAGTCGAGTCCTGATAAGTTTCAAGTCAAGTTGCAGTACTAAAATAAACATATATATTTTGAATCCATAATGGACAGAAAGTGAATGAAGTGCTTGTTGTCAGTGATAGACAGGGGCATGTTGCAATTAATGTTTACACACACACAAATGGAAATACTTATATGTACTGACAGAATGTAAGACTTAAGCATTTATCCAGGCTATGAACCTTATGAACTAAGTATTGTGACTGAAAATTTACCTAGCATATGTTTTATATGTGATGCTTTAATAATTATGCTGTTCATTATAAGGCACACTAGGGAATTTATCCACTCTTTTTCATCTAGTGATGGAATTCTCGTTAATCAAGATGAACGGATCTTTTTCATTTCAGCAGAATATAAATATAACGTATGTTAATATGGCCCAATGATGAAGTTATGAAGCTTAATTATCATCTCCGACTATTTGTGGAGATCGACTATTGTCTGCCATGTTTAGCGCGGTTTGAGTTGTGCAGCGGTAAGGGCACAGGCACCAATTATGGTTTTGCTACGTCACAATTAATTTATTAAATTAATTTTAATTTAAAAGTTCACGTCATTGTCGAGTCTTCCACTTTAAGTCAAGTCTCAAGTCACTTGCTCTCAAGTCAAAGTCAAGTCAAGTCATGTTCTTACTTCAATCAAAATAAAAAGAATGCTTTAGAGAGGCAGAGAAGTAAAGATGTGAAGAGGCTCTCCAATCTGTGAAAAAGTGCATACAAAGATTGTAGAATACATAAAATACAACATTCCTAGATATCAAATTGCAAAGGCTTTGCAAATCTGATCACCCACAGTGCATACCATCATCAAAAACCATAAAAACTGGAGAAATCTTTGTGGACAATGGACAAGGCCACTCTGGTTATGGCGCTGGTTTGGCTGGCTGCCGTACTGTAATTTCCCTCTGGATTAATAAAGCTTCTTCTTATCTTCTTTTTATCTTCTTATCTGCATCACATACTGCAACTGTTACAGCAGCATAGCTATGTAGTGCTGAAAAGGACATCCAATATGGCAGTGAGCATGGCAGCCTCAGTGCTTAGCTCTCAAGTGTTTGTTTTGTTTTTGTTAGTTTTTCCTGTTTTTTGTTTTTCAAACATCATCAGTTTTACCAGGGATGAACTGCTGATCATTCGGCAGAACACTACACAAAATCTTTTACTGGATTTTGATTATTCGGATGTTTTGCTGAACACTGAGTTAGTGGAGCCACGGCACTGTTCAAGCCGCAAAACTCAGACAACGCAGACTTTGATCACTTTTGCTTACCATCCATCTGTCAAATCTCTGCTCTCTTCCCAACAAAACAGACAAACTTCTTCTGCTCAACCAGATCAACAAGGATTTTTCAAACTAAAGGAAGCATTTCACAGCTTTGGGACTCTCTGATCACTGTTTGGTTTATATCATACTGACCTACAGGCAGAAACTGAAATCAGCTAAACATGTATTAAGGACTGTAAAAAGATGGACTAATGAAGCAGAGCGGGATTTATAAGCCTGCTTCTCTCTCACTGATTGGTCTGTTTTTGAAGCTGCTGCCAACAATCTGGATGAGCTCACAGAGACTCTAACATCATATATCAGTTTCTGTGAGGATATGTGCTATCCTACCAGGACTCATTTAACCTACAACAATGACAAACATGGTTCAATGCAAAACTCTGACAGACCAAAGAAGATGCTCGCAGGAATGTGGACAGAGTCTTGTATAAACAGACCAAACGCACACTGGAAAAGGAGATCAGAGTGGCAAAGAGGAATTATTCCAAAAAGCTATGGACTCAGTTCTTCTCTGGTGACACAGCTTCAGTATGGAAAAATCTGAAAGACATCACCAGTTACAAGACACCATCCCCCAGCACTGTGAAGAATCAACAACTGGCAGATGAACTGAACAAGTTCTATTGCAGAGAACACCATTAATACCTCATGCAAACCTGAAAACTGTATTGAATTATCTGAAGGACTTCACTGGACCCCTTGTAGTTTATTTATGGAGCAAACAGGTCTGTGTACTGCAATATCTGGACAGACCAGGGACCTACGTAAGGATCCTGTTTGTGGACATCAGCTCTGCCTTTAACACCATCATCCCATCACTCCTCCTGCCCAAATTAACCTAGCTCTCTGTCTGTCAATGGATTACCAGCTTCCTGACAGATAGACAGCAGCTAGTGAGGGTAAGTAAATTCTTATCCTGCACCCGAAGCATCAGCACTGGAGTTCCTGAGGGCTGTGTTCTCTTCCCACTGCTCTAAAGACCCCTCTGCCAAGCTCCCGAAGTTTGCAGATGACACCACACTCATTAGCCTCATCCAGCACAGTGATGAGTCTGCTTACAGACAGAAGGGTTAAAGAGCTGACTGTTTGGTGCTGTCTTAATAAACTGGAGCTCAGCACGCTCAAAATGGTGGAGATGACCGTGGACTTCAGGAGGAACCCCCCTGCACTCCCACCACTTACCATCATAGACATCACTGTGGCTACAGTAGAGTCATTTAGGTTCCTGGGCACCACAATCTCCCAGGACCTGAAGTGGGATACTCATATTTACTCCATTGTGAAAAAGGCCCAGCAGATGTTGTACTTATTTCGTCGGCTGAGGAAGTTCAACCTGCCACAGGAGCCGGTGAAACAGTTCTACACTGCCATCATTGAATCTGTCCTCTGCTCTTTTATAACTGGTTCAGCTCAACTACCAAATCTGACCTCAGATGACTGCAGAGGGTAGTCAGGGCTTCTAAACGAATCATTGGTATAACCCTCCCCACTACCCAAGAACTGTACTTTTCCAGAGTGAGCAAAAGGGCTAAGAAAATCACTCTGGACCCCTCACATCCAGCATACTTCCTCTTTGAACTGTTGGCGTCTGGCGATGCTACAGAGCACTTAGCACGACCAGACACAGGAACATGTCTTGAGTACTCAATAATACACGTGGTACACACAACACTATTATGCATTATTTATTTAACACACACACACACACACACACAGTATTTACATTTCATATTTGCACATATCTTCATACCTGTACAAACACATCACACCTGTTCATACTTGATATATTCTGTAGCACTGTAGAGATCTGTTACTAAAACAAATTCCTCATATATGTATATATACCTGGCAAGAAAGCTCATTCTTACTGGTCTTTCACCTATAGAGAATATTTGGCATATCATTAAACGGAAAATATGCAAAGACGACTGCATACCCTTCAGCAGCTGGAAATCTATATCAGAAAAAAATGGGACCAAACAACACCAAAACTCCAGAAACTCATAACCTCGATGCCCAGACATCTTCAAACTGAAAAGAAGACCATGATAAACCATGATAAACATGCCCCTGTCCCAGCTATTTTGAGACCTGTAGCTGGCATTCACTTGAAATGAGCTAATTTTGTGCATACATTTTAAATTATTTAGTTTATACATTTGTCGTGTTGTCTATGTGTTATTGTGATTAAAATATTGGCTTATGTGATTTGAAATTCTTTTAATTATCAGGTTGTATATTTGTACACACATGCCAAACAATGATCAAAACATTGCTAAACTTGGCTGAATTATAAAAGCCAGAAGTGGCACAAAACAAACAAAAAGTACCAAGTGGAAGCCGAAAGAGACAGGTTTTTTTTTTTTTTTTTCTGAGCTGAGCCCAATGATCCGACTCCCACATATATTAAAGTTTAACAGGTTAAAAAGACATGAAAATATTATTCTGAGGCATAAATGATTTCCTCCAAACATCTTTTTTGATTGAGTTTGCAGTAAATGTTTGTAGAGGTCAGTTATATTTAGGTCAGAACAGAGAGAAAACCTCCGAACTTGCCAATGCTAAACTTGCCTCTGGTTAGTGTTTTAATTGGGACGTGCTGTACTTTCAGAACTGGAGTGTTTGGTAATGAATTCTCCCACCAGATAATGATGATGGTTTGTTTTTGATGACTTTTATACAAGGCCATAACCTCCAAAGACACTGCCCTCTCACCCCTACATACTCTGATTTTTGTGTGAATCAACTGGTTTTCAATGACTGATGATTTACTTTCAACTATAAAAGAACCTGAGTAACTGTAATTCATAACTTAATATTAACCTACAATTTATAGATTATAAGGTAACACTTTAATTTGATAGTCCACTTTAGACATTCTACTAACAGTAAATAACTTTGCAACTAGCAGTCATTAGAGTCTACTTAATATTTTCTATCACTTTATTTTGATGGGTCCACAACATTCTAAATACTGACGTATTAAAAATGTATTCTACTAACACTAAATACCCTAACAGTGTACTCTAAGAGTTAGTAGTTGCAAATGAATGAAAATTATTTGACATGTAGTTACAAAGTTAGTAGAATGTCTAAAGTGGAATTTCGAAATAAAGTGTAACCTGTGTAACCAAATGCAGCTAATGCAAAAGAGAACATGTTTATTACTGGCAAGAGAGGCTTTTAACCTGTGCAGGTAAGTATCGACAGGTGATTTTAACTAACTGATTGGAGACAGGGAGCAGGTGCCGTGACTGTGCTGGGATCAGTGGGCTGATCCAGGCGCAGCAGATTGTAAGGAGCGGTGGTCATGGTGGATTGGGATCTGCATTGGGCCAGGGCGTATTGGGAGCTGGCTGTGGTCGTGGTGGATCGGGATTAGCCCTGGGCAAGGGTGGATCGGGAGCTGGGTGTGGTCGTGGTGGATCAGGAGCTACATGGGGCCAGGGCGGATCTTGAGCTGTCTGTGGCCATAATGGAACAAGATCTGGATGAGACCATGGCTCACACGGACATTTTTGCGGCGCTGGCTCAGAGGCATGCTTGTTCAGCACCGGCTCAGGAAAGGGTTCTGGAGGGAGCTCGTGCAGCGCCGGTTCAGAGAAGGGCTCTTGCAGCACAGACTCTGGAGCTGGAATGAGGATCGGCACTCCCGGCCGTGATCTGGGGACTGGAATCGGGATCGGCTCTCTGGGCCGTGGATCTGGAAATGGGATCGGCTCTCTGGGCCGTGGATCAGGAACTGGGATTGGGGTCGGCACTTCCGGCCGTAAACTATGAACTGGATTCGGAAACGGCTCTCCCGGCCGAAAACTAGGGACTGGAATCGGGATCGGCTCTCCTGGTCATAAACTAGGAACTGGAATCGGGATCGGCTCTCCTGGCCGAGACTCTGGAACTGGGATCGGCACTTCTGGCCGTAAACTATGAACTGGTTTTGGGAACGGCTCTCCCGGCCGTAATTCAGGGACTGGAATCGGGAACGCTCTCCCGGCCGTAAACTATGAACTGGATTCGGGAACGGCTCTCCGGGCCGTAATTCAGGGACTGGAATCGGGAACAGCTCTCCTTGCCATAAACTATGAACTGGATTCAGAAACGGCTCTCCTTGCCATAAACTATGAACTGGAATTGGGAACGGCTTTCCTGGCCATGATTCAGGAGCTTGATCTGGGATCGGCTCTACTGGCCGTGACTCAGGACCTGGATCCAGGATTGGCTCTACTGGTTGTGATTCAGGGAATGGATCAAGGATCGGCTATACTGGCTGTGACTCTGGAACTGGATCTGGGATCGACACTACTAACTGTGACTCTGGAACTGGATTTGGGGTCGCTTCTGCTGGCTGTGACTCAGGAACTGGAACTGGGATCAGCTCCACTGGCTGTGACTCAGGAACTGGATCTTGGATTGGCTCTACTGGCTGTGACTCAGGAACTGGATCTGGGATTTCACCCACTTACTCTATGGTCAATGATGAACCGCCTAGCCATAAGGCCTGATCTATCAGGTGAATGAGAGAACATTGTGAGTCAGCATAACAAACCTGTTTTGCCAGACCATCATCTAGCCCCAGCCAGAACAACGTTCTTAATGTACTCTCACTCCAGGTCACAACGTGAGCAACCTCAAGAATTCCTCCACGTATTGCTCAATAGGACGGCCATCCTGGGTGCGGGTATGAAGAAGGGCTTGCTCCATTTGCGGTTATGGGCAGAGCTCCTGTAACGCTCGGACTGAAGACACAGGAAAGAGATCAAGTAAGTAAAGTAAGATGATTTATTTAAACAGAAAACAGACTTAGTCAATTAGTGCAATATCCTGATGACTCCTTTTCCCTTCGTTCTTGGTAGCACTGGGCAGAGAATGGCACAGGTATGTGGCGGGTTTCTCACAAGGGCTGGAGTTGCTGGCTCTCTGGTGCTTGGTGCAGGTGAATGGAACATGGACCGGGGGATGATCTCCCAATTGCTCTCTTTGATCTCAGCTCCTTCAGTGCAGGAAAGTACAACAAGTTAGTATACGTTTGAATCTCAGGTCTTACTGTTGTTGTAACCCAGAGTTCAGTGGTGCTCAGTGCAGGTGAGTGGAACATATATCAGGCTTAAGTTCCTATAAGGATTCATTTCTGCAATCCTATAACATCACAGGTTCAGGAACAAAGACACGGTGAGTAAACAGTTCAGGATGTTACCTTGAGCTCTGCCGTCGAGCTACTGGCAAGAGAGGCTTTTGACCTGTGCAGGTAAGTATCAACAGATTCTGATTGGAGATAGGGAGCCGGTGCCTGGGACTGTGCTGGGATCAGTGGGCTGATCCAGGCTTAGCAGACTGTGAGGAGTGAGACAGTTGCTCTAAGAACAACAAATATCAGATGAAGTGAGTCGTATTGTTTTTATCCAAGTTTATCTTTAATATTGTTACATGACGTGTGCTCAAGGAAGCAGGGGAATCCAACGTAGAAAATAATTCAGTATTCAATAAACAAAGGAGAGATGTGCCCAGAGATATGTGAACAGAGTGTATGTGTGGGTTGCAATGGGAACATATCAACAACCCAGCCGTGGACAGCCTGGTGGGGTGATGGGAGGTGGCTCGAAGGCAGCTGGAGGGGTGGTCCACTGAATAGGATTGACAATTCTTTTTAAAGAATGATGGGCTCAGGGTCTTCATCATTCTCAATGGAACTTGGAGAAGTTGAATCTGGTTAAGAAGAGGGCCCCTCTAGCTTTTCTTGGGTTTAAACATTTTGCATCACAGATGTATTGGAGATTCTTGTGATCCATGAGCTGTTCATGGAGCAGCTGGAACGAGGGGAAAAGGATACCGGAACCGGAAGCAACAGGGGAAGGAAGGGCGGATGTAACCTTGCTTGAGAGTCTCTTCGATGTACTCTTCAATGGTCTTCTGCTCAGGAAACGAGAATGAATAGATCTTTCCAAGGGGGAATGGCCCACTTGGAAGGAGATAGATGGCTCAGTTCCATGGCCTGTGTAGTGGCAACTGTGTTGCTTTCTTTGGACAAAATACATTGCTGAAGGGGATATAGCATAGCAAGTAGGTATGCTGACTGACCTCTTTTCTACTGGGCTTTATAAAAATGGTAGTAGGAATTCACAGGAAACTTCAGGACTTACAGGAAAGGATGGGATTATGCTTCACAAGCCACAGGTGCCCTAGAATGATGTCAGCGTTTGCTCTGAAGTACTTATTAGCGATCAACAGCATTCAACCCCTCCAGGACAAGTAGATGAACCTGAATTAAATTAAACTGAATTAACTGATCGAATCATCATAAGCTGCAAGCTGAGTTTTGGCTCTTATACCAGTCTGGTTTGGCCATGGACTGGCTATTGTGGTATGCAAAGAAGTGCCAGTGAAAGATGCGAAAGTGCCCAGTTCTGAGGGTGATGCGTACGGTGAACCTGTTGATGTTATGGCTGGTGACTGAAACAGCAGTTGCTGCAGCGAGTCGAACCAGTTCCCAGTAACGGATCCGGCTGACTCATCTGCGTCGACTTTGTTGTTCCGGTTTTCGATAACAGAAGGGGCTCAGACAACAATCAAGTAAAATAGTAATCAGTTAATTTTGACACAGATGAACAGGTGTTGAGCAAGCCAGAGATTCAACAGGTAAGTATGCAGTCCCATGGATGGTTTCATCAGGGATGATAATGGAGTAACAGTCCTTTCTCTTGCATGTCTGACTGGAGGAGTGCACACCTCGGTTGCCAGTAACACAGGGGATCGTTAAAGGTAACAAATTTTGGTATCAGGAGTGGGGTCCTTTTACAATTTAACTTTCCCAGTGACAGTTAGGTGTTAGTGGCACTTGGGTGAGTAAACACGGTAGTGGTGAAGAGGAGCCTCCTGTGTGCAACCAGCCATGACATGAGCACAGTTACGGTTTACAGAGGATGGCAAACCGATATGCCTAAGATGTCAGGAAGCCAGGCATATTGCACGAAATTGCCAGCAGAAACATAGCTCAAAAAAATCTGTACCCCTTTCCAGCGAGTCGGGAAATGGGACGCCCCAGTTGCTGTGAGTCAAGCAATCCGGGGACAGCCAGTAGACTCAAGTCAAGAAGAACTGATGAAGCGAGCAGTGGGAACATGCCGCCAAATAGATATTAGGGTCCTTGGCGTAAAGGTATCCTGTCTCTCGGACACCGGTAGCCAAGTTAGTACGAAAGTTTCTTCAGACAGCACTTGGGTGGTGATGATGAAGACATGCTTTCAACTGCTGGATGTCTCAAGCTTACAGCCGCTAACGGACTGGACATCCCGTACTTGGGATATCTTGAGCTGGAGATAGAGACTATGGACAGAAAGATCACAAATTGTGGCTTCTTAGTGGTGAAGGATCCCTCACCCTTCTCGAAATTAGTTTCTTGTATCGTGGATATGAACATCATAAGTCGGTGCCAGCAGATTGTGCAGTCTAAGCCTGGGGCTCCCTGGCAAGGGGGGCTAGAGACTGATTGGAGGAATATGTTCCAGCATGTACAGACCTGTGATGTTCGTAAATGTCGAGTGGCCCGAGTAGCAGGCAGGAGTGTCGTCCATGTGCCGGCATCTTCCCTAATTTTGGTAATGGTAAAAGGTTGGCTGGTGGGTGAAAAAGAAGAGAGTCAGTGGCTCATAGAGCCAGCACACTTACCCTTGACAGGAGGTGTGTTGGTTTTGCCAACAGTAGTAAGCTCCCATTGTAATGAGGGCCCAGTCCAAATTCTTACCATATCTAATGAGGATGTGTGGTCGCACCCTAGGACTCACATTGGTGTTCTGTCGCAAGTAGAGTTGGTGGATAATGACCCAGAACATAAGGTAACATTTCAACGCACCAATACAGAGAGGTCAAGGAACGTATAGCACAACTGTTGAGAAAGGGTGTTATCCAAGAGAGTGCAAGCGCCTATGCATTTGAGCCCGACCGATACAGGATTTTTAAGGCCGATACCGATATGAATATTTGTTGGTTTTAAAATTCGATATGCCGATATATCGGCCGATATTTATTTATTTATTTATTTTTTTTTTTTTACTTTTCAGAAATGTGCAACAACACATTAACAGAGTTCCCTAACATTAGTTAGGCCTATTTGTAGTTATTTATG
>JAUMHG010000196.1:87580-111224 GCA_032359395.1 Enteromius anoplus
CTAATATTAGCGTAGAGGCCATTCTTTTTACGATGTAACGAGTACACCGTGTGATAAGGGGAGTGTTCCCGGTTCCGCCATATCTAATTAATGCAGCCTAACAATCCTTTAATGGATTTGATTAATAAATGTGTATCAGTGATGTGTAAATGTGATGTGTAACATTAGATATGTGCAAATAGCCTATCTGTTAATCTAACAACAAAAGAGAAGAGGAATTCACTCGCTGCAATTCATTGAACTGCTTTTGTAGTTTTAATAACCAGTTTATTTGCAATGAACACACTGAAGTGATAATATTCACTATTATTTGTATGCTGTTATTCTCAAGAAGCAGCACGTGTGGAGGCGGTAAATGACAAAAACGCATGCGTGATGTTTCAGATCGTATGGCAAGTGTAAACGCATGAATCGGATATAGGTCACAATAGAAAAAAACGTGTAAACGGAAAGCCGAAAAATTTGAATATAGGCAACAAATCAGAATTTGGCATCAAGACCTGCAGTGTAAACGAGGCCTTTGTTAGTATTTAGTTTTAGTTAGACTTTAATGAAGGCATCAAATCATGAACAGCAGGAGTTTTCTTGCTTTTCTTGTCCAAAAACAACACTCAGATGATTGATATCACAATCGTGAGCTCAGACATCCATACAGTGTTCAGCATCCTCCTAGAGAGTTTGAATAATAATGAAAAACAACATTGTAAATAAAGGTATCATCAGGAAGAAATAACTTACTGAGACCAAACCTTTTTACAGTGCAATACATTTCGGTCTCAATGTCATTTATTTTTATTTTATTATTATTTAAGTTTCTAACATTACAAAATTAAAAGTATATAATATTACCCACTTCATGTCTGCACAAATTGTGTATTTACTTAAAAGGAAGGACGTAAGCAGCTCTGAATGTACATGGAGAGAAATGTAGGGAAAGTAGAGTCATATCTGACCATTGACATGAAACAGACGACTTCAATTAGAGTGGTTTAATTCATTTGTGTTTCAAAGCACTACATCACTAATAAATATGGATTAAAGGTGTGTGTGTGTGTGCGTAATAGAACAAACGAACCATACATGTGCAGGTCTTTATTTTGAACACACTTCCTCAGTGGTGATTAAGATCTGCTTTCATTTAATCAGCTATAAGAAGCATCAAACACAGCCTGTTGTTAGTTAACCATATTAAATATTGATAGCATCAGTTATAATTAGCACCGGCTTTGAGCTGTAGATGAAGACATCTGATCAGATGCAGAATCCAGCTGACGCTCCAGGAGCTGTCAGTCACAATGTCATTTCCCTTTCCTGTAATTTGGGGTATGGAAACTGCTAATGGAGTTATCCCTGATATCTTTAGATCTGCTCATGGACTAATTTAATTGTAATAATTATTAACAGGGCTTTCTTGGAAGATATGAAGTTTCATGTCATTTGAAAGATAGCACCCGTAAATCAGCATATTATTTGGATTAGTTTACTTTTTGTAATCAAACACTCTTTGTCTTTGTCCTTCTCAGCCTGGTGTGAGTCCAGTGGAGTCTTCAGGTGAGCCATTAAATAGTTTTGGGTAAAAATCATGTTGGTGATTTATTATTTCTAAATGTAATCTGTGTTTTTGTTCTGTTTCAGCACCGGCTGCTCCTGGAACAACAGTAAGAACAAACAACCAAACATGTTATTGCCAATATTGTTTAGTTAGGGTTCTAACTGAAATGACTGACTTGAAAACCATCCTTTTTTTTTGTCTCTCTCTCTCTCTCTTCCTAGAGCACCACATCAACTGAGTCTTCACCTGATGATCAGCCAAAAAAGGCAAGTGGCAGTAAACGATCATCATTCATAAAACTATATATCCCCAAAATTACAGTACTACTGCAGTATTATTGTAACCAAACAGTTTGTGGAATATTTTTATATTATTTTTTTATTTTCGTAATTTGGAAGTCAATAGCCGTTTGATTACAAATTTTTCCAAATATATCAACAAAAGCAGGTGAGTTTTGTTTTCGTGTGAGCTATTCTTTAATATGAGGTTTAGAATCAGAATTGGTAGTTTAATTCTTTACATTTCCCATCCCTACAGAGGAGGGGACAATAAGAATTTAACTATGAATGTAATTAGCCAGGTCTTACTGCTATGTTCTGGTACAACTTTTTACAACTTAACTGAACTAGCAACTGTAGAATGTGGCTGAGGAAATGACTAGTGTTAACTAGTCACCAATGATGTAATGAACCAAGTGTCTCTTGCAGAAATCAGTATGGACCGAGCACAAATCACTGGATGGAAAAACATATTACTACAACACAGAGACCAAACAATCCACCTGGGAGAAACCAGATGAGCTCAAATCACCTGCAGAGGTAAAAAAAAAAAAAAGGCCAACTCATCATTCTTGATTACAGTCACGTTTCAGCTGCCAATTACTGTTCATTCAGGAGGTCATGACTTTGGGCATGCTCTGTATTTGAGAGTCTAATGTATTACTATTACTACTTGTTAATGTTGGAGAAGTAAAGAGCGCTGTGTTTGTATGCATTTATTAGTTTAGATCAACCCAACTAATAATTTTTGTGTTGTAATTGTCTGAAGTTTGTTTTTACAGGATGTACAGAAAAATGCGTATGCATTAAATTAGGTTGAAATGTAAAACCTTATACAAAATATATTATTTAAAGCAAAATATGAGAGATTTTGGTTTTTATACAAGTGTTTATCATTTGTTAAAAAAAACAACAACAATTAAAGAAGTGTGTGTTTTTCAGCAAATGTTGTCCAAATGCCCGTGGAAAGAGTATAAGTCCGATACTGGCAAGCCCTATTACTACAACTCCCAGACCAAAGAGTCTCGCTGGACTAAACCCAAGGAGCTGGAGGACCTGGAGGGTCAGTATGCAAAATAGAAATCTAGATATCCAAAAATCTCATGAGAAAATGGTTTGACTTTTTTTTTTATTGTTTGTTTTTTAGCGATGATAAAGGCAGAGGAAAACGGGTGAGCATCAGCTTTATTTACTAAGACCATAAAGAGTTATTTCACCTCAAATTGATTTACCTGCTTTCATGTCCTGCGTGTGTCTTTTTTTCACCTTCAAAACACAAATAAATGAATCTACGCCAATTTAGTGATTAAATGATCAACATTTAAGTTGGGCCTTTTTCTATATACGTAGAGCTTATCAAATGTGCTGAATGGAAGCTCAAACATGCTATCTTTGACAGGGTTAATAATTATTATTTTTTTATTTCTTTTTTGGCTGAACTATCCTTATAATATAACATTAGATTAAAGGAAGCAGTTGTTTCAAAATGCATTAATGTTAGTGGATTGTTGGTAAAGGTTGATGCAGATTCTTCACTACTGATGAAACTTTTGCCATGATTTTACACAAATTAATAGCATAGTAGTAGAGTAAAAGATTCCTACTATAAATTTTTTTCCAGGGTCAAAGTAGTCTTCTTTGTTACTGTAGTTTGAATTTAAATTCCATAAAAACTTTAGAAATATAATTTCCATGTTATTATTGTCATTATTTTTTAATTAGAAATACAAAGATTATCCATCTATAATATGTTTTTTTAAATTTGTGTTTGTGTCTGGTGAAGGACGGCTGAAGTTGTGGCTCCTGGCACCACCCCTGCTCTTACATTTCAGAGCGAGCCGCCTGTTACCGTGGCGGCAGTTGCAGAGACCGAGGCTACCATGGCGACAGTCGCCACAGAGGAGCAGCCATCTCATGTGCCTGCGCAGGTTGCTGAGGTCAGCAGTGATGTCACTGTTAACTCCACTGAGGAGACGCCCAGCGTAGAGACACAACCCAGGTGATAAACCCTTAACACATAGAAAAAACGTGTGTCTCACATTGCTCATTGAGGAAAACAATGACCATGCATGGTGAAGAGATTTTCATTCATTTACACTGCCATTCAGTAGTTTGGGCTCAGTAATGTTTTTCTAAAGAAATTAATGCTTCTGTTCAACAAGGATGCATTAAATATATCAACATTTGAAGTTATGTCATGTAGAAAATATATTTCTAAATAAATCAATTTCTTTTGATCTTTATGGTTGTTAAAGAATTCAAAGACTGCTGAAAATTCAGCTTTGCCATCACAGGAATAAATTATATTTTAATATACATTTAAATCAAAACCGGTTTGTAATAATATATTTAATTGTATGTTTAAGCAAGTAAGTGCAGAGCATTAAAGCCTTATACCAACCCCAGACTTTTTGACGATAGTCTACAAGTGCTATATGAAAACTGTCAGATTGCGAAACAAAGTGTTGTGAATTGTTTTATGCCACACAAGACACAATTTTCGTTTTCATTTAAAATGTAAACTGATATTTTATAATATATTTTTTGTTTTGCAGTAATGATGTTTCTAAAGATGAAAGACCTGAGCTGGTGAAGAAAGTTTACAAGTGGAACACAAAAGAGGAGGCAAAGCAGGCATTTAAAGAACTGCTGAAAGAAAAGGTAATTTTTTCTCTCTCTCTCCCCTGTAGTGAAGAGGGAGGTGTTGGGAGAATCTTTCTAAATTTAGTGTGTTTTTAATTTGGCACACAAAGTGCTCCTGAGAGAGCCGCGGCTGTTTAATTGCTGCGAGTGTGATTAGACTTGAGTGTATGAAACAGAAGACGGTGGAATCGCACGCTTCACAGACTCCTGACAGCCTTTCAGAAAGACACGCTTGTAATGGATGAAGAACTGGACGTTTTGTGATATCAACATGGAGATCTACTTCTCCAAACCTGCTCTGTTTTGTTATTTTCTACCCCTCTCAGTAGACGCCTAGTTATGCCTCTCAATAATAACATGAGAAATCAAATGATCTACTCAAATTGAAATCATTCAGTATGTTGGAAAAAAATATATGAAAAATGTGTTGATTGCTAAATAGGTTCTTTAGAAATTTAAAATTAATTTGTG
Organism: Enteromius anoplus; assembly: GCA_032359395.1. Taxonomy (NCBI): domain Eukaryota; kingdom Metazoa; phylum Chordata; class Actinopteri; order Cypriniformes; family Cyprinidae; genus Enteromius; species Enteromius anoplus. The sequence continues at coordinate 92,525 of JAUMHG010000196.1, forward strand.
CAGCCTTCCCTCTGAGATGTATTCATTTTCCCCTCAATCATCCATTGAGTAAGAAGTATGCTGTAGTAACTTAGCTGCTCTCTCCCACATATAGGGTGTTTCCTCCAATGCATCATGGGAGCAGGCAATGAAGCTGATAATTAATGACCCTCGTTACAGGTATCCAAATACTGCACACATAATTAATGATATTTAATAGTACTTAAATCTTTTGCTCTGTTAAATGTGTCTCTGTTGTTCTTCACTGAACACTGTGTGTGTGTGTGTGTGTGTGTGTGTGTGTGTGTGTGTGTGCACGCAGTGCTCTGCCTAAGCTGAGTGAAAAGAAACAGGCGTTCAATGCTTATAAAGTCCAGACAGAGAAAGAGGAAAAAGAAGAAGCCAGAATCAAATACAAGGAATCTAAAGAGACTTTCCAGCGCTTCCTGGAGAACCATGAGAAAATGACCTCGACCACACGATATAAGTGAGTTTTGTTGACAACATTATTCAATACTCCCTTGACATCACAATGCAGACCTTGTATTTTGGATTGGAGATTTAAACAGCATAGCAACACATTAAAAAAATACCCCGCAACTGCACAGAAGTGCCCTGGCATTGACCCTCACTTCAGTTTTGCATGCACCAGCTCCACTTTCATTTTTAATCCAGTATTGCTATTAACAAGGTTAATGGTTTTTCTGCTCTTTTTGTATGTCATTGATTAAGAGCACGATTAAAGTCACGTCATGGTGATGTGACTATTAAATAATGTTATTTGTGTTAATCTCACCTGTATTGTTTGTCATGAGTTGTGTCATATATGCACTGTATAACAGCCTCGGAGAGACCGTTAGTAATTACTAGTTCTGTGACATTTTTATCTTGTAATATCATTGCCACCTACTGACAAGTTTATGACCTGCAGCAACTTTCATTCGCTTGGTTGAAATCATGCTTTCTGAAATATTATGGCAGAAATTGTTCTTTAAGCAGTGGTTGTTCTTGTCTTGTGCAGGAAAGCGGAGCAGATGTTTGCCGATCAGGAGGTGTGGTCATGCGTCCCTGAGAGAGACAGGCTGGAGATTTACGAAGATGTGCTGTTTTATTTAGCAAAGAAAGAGAAGGTTTGATTGGTCGATTCGGTTTATTAGTGTATAAGAGAGAGCATTGATAATCTTAACGGTTTAAATGCTGATCTCACTTGCATTTGCATGCATCTTAATATGCAAACTTCAATTATAAAGCAACGAACCAGATGTTGCTGTGCATTACAGTGATTAAGGGATGTTATTAGGTTTGACGCATCATAAAAATTCACTAACACAGTCGCTTATAATTATAAAACTTCAGCGACTGCAGTAAACATTATCAAGAAGTGATTCAGTTTATTCGAAGAAATCCAGTAAATAATTCTCCCAAGAAATATAACCGTAATGAACAGTAGGCTGTTTGTATTTGCCAACCACTAATATACTAAAAAAAATAAAATACATTTTTGCATTTAATTTAAAATTCAATTGATTTGTGCCCACTGATCTTCATATTTAAAGGAATAGTTCACCCAAAAATGAAAATTGTCATTTACTCGCCCTCAAGAAGTTCTAAACCAATAGTGCCTTTTATATGTGAGGGTTTTTGCATCATGAAAACTGTGCTTGATTGTTTAGAAAATAATGGCATTAATAAACAGTGCAAAAATGCTTAAAGTTTGCTAGATTTTCATATACATAAAAAACTACAAACATAGATCATCAGCTCAAACTTTGAGGTTCTTAATGCTTTACGTTTTAATTTTCATAAAAAAAAAATCAGTCTAGTTTTAAATGATAACTTGATGCTTTCTATCAGGAACAAGCCAAGCAGCTGAGGAAGAGGAACTGGGAAGCTCTGAAGAACATTTTGGACAATATGGCCAATGTGACATACAGAACTACATGGTCTGAGGCACAGCAGTACCTACTGGATAACCCCACATTTGCTGAAGATGAGGAGCTACAGAGTATGAACGCACACACTCTACTGCTCTGCCAGCTCCACATGATGATGCTTTTTAACCCACATAATGTGATGGAGTGTGTTTGATATAGAGGAGGCTTTCATCTTCCTTTGTGTCTGTGTGTGCTTTAGATATGGACAAGGAAGATGCGCTGATCTGTTTCGAGGAACACATCCGTGCTCTTGAGAAAGAGGAGGAAGAAGAGAAACAGAAAACTCTGCTGCGCGAGAGACGCCGGCAGCGCAAGAACCGAGAGTCTTTCCAGGTGACACGCGTGCGCACACACACACACACACACTCACTTCACTCATGTGAAACTCTGGCCTGGTTTGTCTGCTGCTTCACGTGTCCAGCTTTCTAATATGAAAAGCTCTCACCTTGATTAACTGGAACTTGATGCTGGAATATCAGCTGATGTCTGTGATGACAGATGATCTGTTTGACCGAGTTTAGGGTACTGAAAATCATTGTGCAAAGAGGAAGCATCATCGGCATGTTTAAGGCAATTTATTGATAAAGCCACTATGTATAAATGACAGTGAATTGTATTAACTACACATTTAGAAATTTCCCATTTTAATCTTCCATGTTATCATGGCAAACTGGTTTTGACCAAATCAATACCATACGATACAATACTAAGCGTAAATGTTAGTTTTCATAACCAGTGGCTTGCTAAAAACATGATTAATATATTAATGCTTATTTAACATATTTAATAAGAACGGCAAAACTGACTGATGAGTGAAGGACTAGAGCATAGGCATGTTGGTGAAGTGTTTTGTGTGTTTTTCAGAAATTCCTGGATGAGCTTCATGATCACGGGCAGCTGCACTCCATGTCTGCCTGGATGGAGATGTACCCAACCGTCAGCGCCGATATCCGCTTCAATAACATGCTGGGCCAGCCAGGTCTCTCTCTCTCTCTTTGTCTCGCACATACACTCTGCGCGTGGCAGGCTTTGATGCTGATGAATAAAACATGTAAAAGGGTCCTGTCCTCATTTCTCACTGTGTCTCTATTTCACCAGTACAGTCTGTGAACTCCACATGACTTAGATACGTCAGCAAAACCTGAGATTATATTATTTTGGGCCATCTAAAACAAAATAACGAAAATGTAATGGAAATAAAAATCCTATGATCACATCTATATTACTTAGCAGGATCGTTGTTTATAGTATAACAAAATTATGCAGGGTTTCTTTTAGATAGTTGTGAAAAAGTTGCTCAGTCGTGTTAAACTTTGTATATTTTTTTAGGCTCCACCCCTCTGGACTTATTCAAGTTTTACGTGGAGGATCTGAAAGCTCGTTATCATGATGAGAAGAGAATCATTAAAGACATCCTGAAGGTGAGTGGGAGACTGTTATGGTCAGGGTTTGAGGTCAGATCAGTCTTGAACCCCTTGATGAAGTGTGTGTGTGTGTGTGTGTGCGTCTTTGTGCAGGATAAGAGCTTCCTGGTGGAGATCAACACAGGCTTTGAGGAGTTTGGCTCAGTGATCAGCTCAGATAAACGCGCCACCACACTGGATGCTGGAAACATCAAACTGGCTTTCAATAGTGTAAGCAGACTTCCCTGCTGTTGTGTGTGTGTGTGTATGTATGTATGTATATATACTCAAAGGTAGAACATTATGCTTCCATCTGACACAGGCTGCGAAAGGTTTATTCGCACATACAAATTAATGCTATTCTTTTGAGCTTTCTTTCATTAAATCTTGAAATCATGGTTTCACGATTCATAGTACAATTAGCTAAAACTGATCACCAATGAAAATGAATCACATTTGACTGATTGGTAAGCCCCTCCCTTCGAATGTAGATGAGCCTATGGCAGTTGAGTTGCTGTAGGTTTTGGCACCATAGAGAAACACCGGAAGACCCGAAGCTTGCATTGTTTTTATGGGATTTATGCTTTAAGAAGGAAGAAAAAGTATATGTCAGGGGTGCTTGTAACACTGATTCCAGGTATCCTGAGAGGATAGGCAATATAATTTATTTTATTGAATTTGCTGAATCTGAACAAAATGGGAGCAAAATGAAGCTACGCAGGGTTGAGCCTGGTCAGTACCTGGATGGGAGACCACATGGGAAAGCTAGGTTGCTGTTGGTAGAGGTGTTAGAGAGGCCAGCTGGGGGTGCTCATCCTGTTCTCTGTGTGGGTCCCCAGTACAGTGACGGGGACACTATACTGTCAATAGAGCACCGTCTTTCGGATGAGACGTTGAACCGAGGACCTGACTCTCTGTGGTCATTAAAAATCCTATGACACTCATCGTAAAGAATAGGGGTGTAACCCCGGTGTCCTGGCCAAATTCCCACTGGCCTCCAAATAATCCCCATCCATTGATTGGCTGTATCTCTCTCCTCTCCACCTGTAGCTGGTGTGTGGTGAGCGCACTGGCGCCATTGTCCTGTGGCTGCCGTCACATCATCCAAGTGGATGCTGCACCCTGGTGGTGATTGAGGAGAGACCCCCCCCACATGAATGTATTTACCATTTAATGACTTGTGTTTGATGTGCTTTTAGTTGCTGGAGAAAGCTGAAGCACGTGAGAGGGAGAGAGAGAAGGAGGAGGCCAGGAAGATGAAGAGGAAGGAGGCGGCGTTTAAGAGCATGCTGAAACAGGCCACGCCTCCTCTAGAGCCTGAGACCACATGGGAGGGAGTATGTCATACCATTACAATACATATGAATGAAGATATAATCTATCAGCTAGACTGTGTCCTTGTGCCATGTCATCTTCCTCCACTGATCTGGTGTGAATGATTTGTGTTGATGCTGACTCAGGTACGAGAGCGCTTCCTAAAAGAGCCTGCATTTGAAGACATCACGCTGGAGTCAGAGAGGAAGAGAATATTCAAAGACTTCATGCATGTGCTAGAGGTATGATAGAATTCTAATCATCTTTGCATTGTTCAGCACATTATTCCACATTTAGCAGTTTATCAGGTGTTTAGTAATTCTGAGGTTATGTCTGTGACCTTTCTGTACAGCACGAGTGTCAACATCATCATTCAAAGACAAAAAAACACTCGAAGAAATCCAAGAAACACCACCGAAAACGTTCTCGATCTCGTTCGGTGAGTATTTCCTTTCTGTGAGAAATGTCCTTCTCATAACTACTGTATAATGCCTAATACAGTGCAGCACTGCTTCATGTACCATGGTAACTACTGTATTTCTACTTTTCCAAAAGCTTCACCTACTGTCAGAGAATGATATGCATTTTTAAAAGCAGCTTCACAGTGATACACGGGAGAATAAAGTAATCAGTAGTGCAGACTTCACTACATGTGAGACAAATCCAAAGGATGCTGTAAAGCGGCTCTTAAAAGTCAGTTCAGTGTTGATTCAGTTCAATAGTTGCTCATTTACTGTGCAAAGTTCATCAATTATGAAACATTCAGTTAAGCTTTTAGCAGCTCTATAACGGGCAACGGTGTAGTCATTCAGTTCGATGTAGATTTAATTTAGATCAAATGCCAGCTTTTAAACGCATTCGTTTTTGTTCAAGTCACAGCAATATAAAACACAACAATTTCCCTCTCTTAGCAAATGATTTAAAGTTCAAATGTGAGGTTGTACTGTTTAAACCGCATAATCAGTTTAAATGATCATTTTACAGTTAAGGGTTACTGTTTTAGTTTGAAACAACATTACTACATAAAGAATGTGTGGTTTTCCCAAAAGATTCCATATTCTAATTCTTTAAGACTCCGTCTTCCTCATCCTCCTAAACTGTGTCCTGTGTGTTTGTTCACAAAAGGGCTCCGAGTCAGAGGATGATGAGTATCACTCCAAGAAGAAGAAACGCTCAACTTCTAAATCTCCATCAGAGCACTCGTCGTCTGGAGAATCTGGTCAGTGTCGTTTGGGGATGGATAACACATCGATAATGAATACATCATGACTGTTTAACGGCCGTCTCTCAATGATCATCTAATCTTAATTTTTATAGAGAGGAGTTACAAGAAAACTAAGAAACACAAGAAGAAGGGAAAGAAAAGACGACACAAATCAGTAAGTAGCGAGCATCTCAAACTCTCTCATAATGTTTTCTTGTGCATTGACTGACTTACTGAACAACCTGCACACAGACAAATGTGAGAATCTGAATTTAATGTCCAAGTTAATATGATTAAGAATCTTCATGTAACAACGTCCTTTTTAAATAGACAATGGTTTCATTCAGAGGTGTGTTTAACTGATTTATTTAAAAATGTATCACCTGAATGTATTTTAGAATATTTCTTTGAAAAATCTTTTATAACCTTTTGTTAATTGTAGATTGCCATGAAAATAGCCTTGATGCTGCTGGCATGGTGTTAAAAAGGGAATAAATAAACTAAATGGCTAACTATAGGATAATGAGGAACATGGGGAATATCACTTTTTTATTTTTTTGCAGGCCTCCCCTGAGTCTGAAGGAGAGAAAGAGCGGAAAGGAAGAGAGAAAGAGAAGGATAAAGAGAACGACAAATCCAGAGCAAAGTCACGAGGAGAATCCAAACAGAAATCCCCCAAAAGAAAGAGTACAAAAGAAGAGGTAAGCGACCGTATCTGAGACAGCGTTTCGTTCACTCACACGCAGATGTGATCTGAATCCCTCCGTCTGTGTTTCTCAGGGTGGATGGGATACGTCTGGGAGCGAGCTGAGTGAAGGAGAGCTAGAAAAGAGGAGGCGCACTCTCCTGGAGCAGCTGGACGCACCATAAATCACTGTCAGTCTGTCCGTCTCTCTCTCTCACTTGCATTCCTGTAATGTGTTCTGCTTCCTCTTGGAATATGGAAGATCGTTTGCTGTTTGGCTGTGAATCCAATGACTGTAATGTAGTCTCTCTGAGAGGCAGTGTAGTGTGAACATCAGCACTCTTGATCTGGGCATGTTGATTTTGTAAGATTCTTATCAGAGGTTGCAAGTGTTACGTTGCCTTTTACTGCAGAACCCTTTTTTAGTTAGCTGTATATTTGTTATTGCCAATAGTTTTAAATATCACTGACAATATGGAACAAAATGAACAGGTCTGCATAACTATTATTCAACTTCAGATTAATCTGTAAGATTGTCTGTAAAAACAATGTTATCGGGAAGAAAAATGTCTGCAGCATTGTTTTCAACTTGAATTTTGACAAATAAACTTTGAAATAATTCTTTTTTTGTTGATCTATTCTCACAAGAACTCTCATTTTCGTCTGCACTGATCTTTTTTTTTTTTTTTCCAGTAACTTCAGATTATTGTGAAGCTGCCATTGAGGTTTAATTTGTAAATGAAACAAATTCAAAGCTTATCTCACATGTCATGCTCTAAGGGTATAAGGATATAATATTGTGGGAAAATAACTAGGCTACTTTACTGGTGCAAAAATATTGTACAATGCCAAGATAACTTCTCAACAGCTGGCTCAAAGGAAAGCGGTTAGTCTTTTTTACTGTTCACAAAAGACTAACCTAGTTTAGACACCTAGTCAAAGAACTGTATTCAGTATAAGTAGCAAGTTATTTGCATGTCAATTTGATACATATGCATATTCATTTCAAATAATGACATGTTTTATGTCGAAGATAACTATTCATGTCTGTTAAATTGTAAATGATCAGCGGCTTTGCTAAAACGGGCACAATGAGGCGATTTTTATTCTCCTCGCTCCGCAACTACTTAATATCTATGTCCTCCATAGCACTGGACTGAAGTTGAGTTTTTTTGTTGCTCAAGATAAAGAGTTTATTTGGAGAGATATGTGGGTTGCTTGAATTGATGGTAAACCGTAGTAGAACATACCATTTTCAGTTATTTATACATGTCAGGTGTCTATATGTTAAAACATGGTTCAGCTTCCTGTGGCTTTCTTATGAAATAAATATAATTAGCTGGGTGATTTTGTCACTAAAATTCTTTTACTGTAAACTACTTTCATTTGCAGCAAAAGGGAATTGTTTTTTTGGTGTAATTATTCACAGCTCTTTACCCAGAGATAAACAAACAACGCGGCAAACCTGTTCTGGAGGTTAAGTTGACGTGGTGGACAAAGTAAAAAAAAAAATGGTTTCCTCAAACCAAATTTATATTTCTTGGGAAGCCAAAGAAATGGGGTTTATGCAACACATCTCAAGTCTTTTGTTCTGTGAAAATGCAATGACTTGGCATGCTTGATCTGCCATCTTTGCACTGTAGCCTAGATCTTGACCTTAAATTTCAGCACCACACTTTTTGGAGGACAACTCACTCAAGAACAACGCAGAAGACCACCGTTGTGTAAATAGTTTAATTGGACATAGAGAAATCATCTAGAGAACAGTACTGTAAGCATTCAATGCCTAAAATACATGAATTTTATGTAGAAATAAATGCCAGTTAAATCCAGTTTTTAAGTGGAATGTAGAGAGATGAGACAGACATCTATGTTTTAATGCAGAAAGGACATTCTAGTGTGATGTGGCTGCCTGTGTAAAAGACCTGGTTCAGGTTTCAGTTTTATTAAATATACAAAATGCTGAGAAGAAAAAACTATAAGTTAAAATATTCAAAGGTTGTAGTACAGAAAACAGTATTGTTTTTAAACAATATGTACAATATTAGAAGATTAAAAAGTTTAAAAAGATGCAACAATTTCATAGCAAAATATCTGTACATTTAACAAACGCTTTTGTTGTGATTTTTATATTTTTGCTTTTAAATAGAATTACACATCTCGAGAAATGTGATTTTTCATTTGTGCAGCTCTATAGAAGCGCACAAAATTCAGTTTACAGACCTGGAGCGCTGAAAGAAGCTGAATGACATCGATTGAATTCTATAAGGAGCCTGATCTTGTGTAATGAAGAACAAGAGCCAAAGTCACCAATATAGTAAGTTGTGGCAAGAGCTTAAAATGCATCCGTCCATAGACTCAATATTTATAAAACCCAGTATTTCATTTACCTCATGGAGTGCACTACCAATGCAAGTCTATAGAAAAAGCATACAAGGGTTTAAACGCAGAGATAAAATGCAAAGTTCTAGTTTTTGAACTGATGTTTTGTAGTATTAGCACAGATATTACTACTGTGTTCTTCTGGTTATGTTAACCATGGCAAAGTCATCCAGTCACATGGTCTTGACAGGACTGTTGTATTATTGCTTAAGACAATATTGGTTTTGTCACAGAAGTCAAGTGAACATGGATTAAGCCTTGAGGTTTTAGGTTAAAAACTGTACTTTTACATTTGATTCTCTTTCGTTTGAAGTGCTTTAATGTAAACACGGTTTTGGCAGAGCACAGAGCTTCACCTGTGTTGAACATGGAACATTAAATAGTCATTGAACTTTTGAAATCCATAGTTTGTAAAGGCTGCAGAAGTACTAGACTTTTTCTGCACTTTGGTTTAGGTAATCTTACCCACCCACAGTTTGAGGACTTATGTGACCTAATGTGCAGCATTTTATTTAAGACTGGTCAGCAGTCTTTCAGAAACATGAGGTGCTGGAGTTCGTCTGCCTCTGGTTTATGTTTCACATTTGCCTTTGTCCCAAGCACTTAACATTTGTTTTTTTATATATAACACACCTTTCTTTACACCTTCTCCAACTTAGCTGAACTCCTTCATCTAATTCTGTGGCCCAATAGTGCAACATCCATTCACAGCCCTCAGCAGTAACTCCACCATGACTGTGATCAACACCTTCTGATTAGAGTTGGACCAGGATGCCAATTAGTCCAACAGACTGACTGGTCTGTTAGTTTATAATGGTGCCTGTCCCAGTACTCACACTTGCAATCTTTGTATGTGCCCACTTCAAAGCCTTTCCCAACCCGACCAGCACAATCTCAAGACCAATCCGTACAAATTCATACAAACTGGCAACTCGTAAAAATGTATGATTTAGGAAAAATCACCCGATCTCATAGAAATTTGTATGCATGAATTCATACCTGCTCATTGGGGTGTAGAAAAATCAAACAAAATTATACAAGTGAGGTTGTACGAATTCATATGCAAATATTTCATCAGATAGCGTTGGTATTTTTTAAGTGGGCATGAATGTATGCCATTGGGTAACCAATGTTTGGGTAACAACAGTTTTGTAAAAAAGTAAAGTTCTGCTGTCAAGCAATAAATCACAATTTCTTCCAAAAACAAAAAGGTTTTTGTTTACATAATAAATGTGTGTGTACTGTGTATATTTCTTGTGTATATATAAATACACACAAACAGCATATATTTTGAAAATATTTACATGTATATTTTCATATTCATATAAATTATGTCATACATGAACATAGATTTCATTTATAAACATGTTTTTGTTAAATATATACATAATAAATATACACAGCACACACATACACTATGTAAACAAAAATATTTATTTTGGATGTGATTAATCTCGATTAATCATTTGACAGCACTAGATTTTACAGAGCTTTATTTACACATTTTCAAATTGGAATACTTATTGGAATAAACATGTAAATGACTGTTCAGAAGTTCCTATGACACAGACAACAATTTCCTCGTGGTGCGTTGGTATTCTTTAGACCTGAGACAGTCTGATGTACTTCCTGTTGTGTACACATGCTCTCAAGTGGCCTAGACCACAGGTGTGGGTATTGGGAGCAACACATTTAAATACTCCAAAACCAGGAATGTTATTATTGCCATAACCTACAGCATCTCAAGCCATCAACATATTTTTACAAATTTTACAAAATGTTTCAAATGCTTCTCTAACTGTATTCCACTCTGTTGGACTCTATCACAAAAATGTTCTCCCTATGTGAACGCCACAATAAAACAGGCTCTGACAGACCAGTGGATTTGGGAACAAACACACGCCTGGTCAGTTTTTATCTGTAGTGAAAGCACTGGAATGTAAGAAGCCTTTGTACAGGTTCTTGATATATAAAGTGTTGGAATATTTTTACATTCAGACACTTTCTCAAGAAGAACCCTAATCTCGCCATAAGAAAAAAGACAGTTCAAGACTTTGTTTGTCATATAAACAGAAGACACTGATGGGGCAGATGTTAAACATAGGCACTTGGCTTTCAGACCTGCTGTCATCTTCATTAGTCCTTCATTAGGTCCTCCTCCACTCCTCCAGCCCATCCAATCACATCCACTCCGCTCTCGTCACATGACCATCTCTGCATTGTTCATTGGCCGCAAATTCTGATCATCAAAGCGTCTTCGAATGCTCCTCCTGACGGCGTCAGCACGCCTGTAAGGCTGGTTTCTCAGATCTGACGCAGGGGGAACAGAATAAAAGCATATCAGTATTTGGGTGTAGATATTCTGGACATGCTGGTGGTCAACTGGGCAAAGCAGCTTGAGTTTTTATTGGATTAAGTAACTATGGAGTTTGTCTCTTTTTAGGAACTTGCTCTCAACAAAGTTGTTCGGAAAACACTAACAGTGACCCCAAAATATATTAGAAATGCCTGAATGTCAGGGCAAGTGTTGTCTTGTGCGTAAATGCTACCAGAAGTACCTTGACAACAACAGTATAAAACAGTACAGCATGTCACTACCAATGCTTATGTCGTGGGTTTGATTAAATGCAGATTCCTTAAATATTTGAGTCAATATTTGAGTCAATTCTCCTTAAGTTATCTTAGCAGAGTAAATTACAAAATCACCTAACTGCGAATGTGCTGCAATGTGGAATTTTGGAAATGCTGGGACAAATGCTGACATGAGCCAGTTTTTTATTCACAATAGAACATAATCAATGTTTAAACTGACAAATTCTTCAATTTTATGCATAAAATGAGCTCCTTTCAAATGGATGCCAGCTACAGGTCTGAAAATAGTCTGGACAGGGGCATGTTTGTCATGGTGTATCATGGTCTTCTTTTCAGTTTAAAGTTTCTGGAGTTTTGGTGTTGTCTGGTCTCATTCTTGTCTGATATAGGTTTCCAGTTGCCTATTCATTCATAAGCAGCAGATGTTATAAACTCACAGCATGTGTGTCCATACTAGCTCTCATGTAGTCTGCCATGACCAAATACATTATCATATCTATTATCTTATTGACATCCTACTGCTGTTTACCTACTGAATAGTTTATTATTTCAATCCTAAGAAATGTATTTTAGTGTTATATTTTGTATTAATTTTTAGTACATTTATTTAATGCAGTGACATTCTGACAAGTGCTAGTTCATTTTGGGGTCAGTGTACCTACTGCAAGGTTTTAATGGCACTAATGAAAACTCAACTATCTCTAAATGTGGGTCAGTTCAACTTGAGACTATGCAGGCAGTGTCTCTGTGTCATGGCATCACCTCATCAAACTAATTTACAAATGAAATCAGTTCAACAGGATGATGTACACCAGTACCTGGAGACTCGGCCCTTGAGGGTCAGATCTCAATGGGCCTGATGTGTGTTAAACAGAACGACAGATAGAAAGAGAACACAAAAAGATGACTTTTGTATTCAGTGTCAAAAGCAACTGATCTACGATGGATGGAGAAGAATGAAAGACAAATAATAATAAAGAGAGAGATGCTTGCCAGGTCTGAGTAGCATCCACTGGGGTACTACTGGAAGAGTTCCTTACCCTCCAGTGCACATTGGGAAATTTAGTAATATTATTCTTCTTTAAGGCTGAGTGGAGAGGAAACAAAAATGGAGGTTAGATCAGAACAGAGTGGACCGGACGCAAGTCGCGCCACAGGGAGCCAAGCTGACCAGGGCTCAAAGAAGAAAGGTCAAAGGCCACAGGCAGGCGCTGGAGGGTGTTACTGAAGCTCTGCTGATACCGCGGTAATCAACTCTATAACTCAAGCTGCTCTGCGCATTGGCTCCAGCGTCCAGATACAACAAAGTGATGTCTGTGTGGTCACTTCATGTTTAAACAGTGAAACCAATGTCAAGCCTCCCGGAAGTGCATTGTTACAGGATGAACGGTGAGTGAAGCACAAGCAGTCATGGGGATGCTACACAAGCGAATCTCACGTAAACATGTCCTCCCAGTCAAATTTCGCAGCAGTAATAATTTCATGTATTTTACATAAAGTGGACAAGTCCTTTTTTTTTTTTTTTGCTTACATTTTGACCTGGGCTGGCTGTTTTGGTGAGATTTAACCCTAAATATAACAGCAGCAGTAAATCTGAATGAGAAATGTCATTTACCCCGTGCAAATGCAAGCATATGAACAGAACATGCTCATAAGAGAAAACCGTCCCAACATGCAACAAGTTAAACACACATGGAGTCTTGTGATATTAGAGACTTCCCATCAGCGCAGGAAAAGATGGAAGAGTGAAATGCAGAAAAAACAGCATAATGTGAATGGTTTCAAAATTCAATGACATTATATAATATATATATTCACAATGACATGGACAAATGAACACATGAGCAAACAGTAATGTCACAAACCATGCCAAACACATTCATCATCGGAAACAGGACTGTTTCTGAAGGACTTTTTGAGTAATGGATCATTCTGCAATTTGTGTATAATAATAATCTAAAAACATTTTGGTCCCACTTGCCTTACTGCTATGTACTTAAATTTACATCAATCATTTGGTACAATGGATCGATTGTGTACTGTACGTAGTCTGCATAGTGCACCAGCTCCTAGGGGGAGTTCTATATTAATGATAATATATACCAAATAATTATGTATAATTATGTAATAATTATTTATGATAGACACATGTACATGTGCGCAATCCTCACATCTGCGCGTGATTTCACCTTATGTTTGCGGCTGATACAAATGATCATAATTGATGGACAACCGGTCTATATCAGGGAAAAGACAGCAAGGAAAAAAACGAGATGAAGCCAGTGCATATACATTCATTATCCAGTGAAATATATTTGACTGTTGACGTTAGTAGGCTAATGTCTTTTATTGTCGGTAATAATTTCACCATCACCACCAACAACTCATCTGACGTAATATTCCAGTTTCCAAAATCAACCATGGTTTTATCGTAGTAAAACTGCTTATTTATTTATTTAAATTTTGTGTGATTTCTAAATGCTTAAGTCCATAAAATCAATCACACTGTATTAATAAAAGCATAGCCATATGTAACTGTCTAGGATATGGATACCACAATGCAATTACAATTGATTTTTTTACTTCTATATTTTATTAGAGTTCTATTTTGACCCCTTATGGTAGGTGTTTTGAGGGAGAGGCACCCATTTGGCCAGCAGCGGCCCAGTGTGTACATTTTTATATCGTACCTATAATTTAAAAATACGTGCATGTAATTACATCTGTGATTCATTTAATAGTATAATAGTATACATTTACACACACTGTTGACTCATTCCTTACACTAACTCATAACACCAAACCTGTCCTTTACCTTACCCGTATCCCAGTAGCAGCAAAAGTGATTTGCAATACAATATGATCACAATACGTACGTTGTACTTATTTTTGATGCAAGTACATAGTAGTTACAAAGTGAGACCAATGCTTTTGGTGACACACTGACAAAAATGGCGAAATGGATCATTTTGGAAGAATGTCATACTCTATATGTTAAACTGTAGAGGGTGCTCTGTGTCAACCAATAGAGCTGACACCTCAGTTTAACCATTATTTCTAAAATGTGACATGTTTGGGTTTTTGTGACATCATATTTCCTCTTATTACATTCATGTTACAATGATGAATATGAATTCACGCCACACTTCATGCAAAAGAAACCTGTGGAAGAAACCTCCCCAGACCCCCTGTCATGCAGGAATTTAGTTGGAAAAGAAAGGAAAAAACAAACACGCCCATGACATCACATCCATACACCGGCCCACATCCAGAGGGGTCGCCCCGCAGGGAAATAAAACCAGGAATGTGAAGTGTAAAGGGGTGAGCACACACAGAGAATGAAAGAGAGCAGCTTTATCCAGCGACCTTTAAAAGAGAGAGAGTCTAAGCTTTAGAAGTGGAGCTCCTCGTTGAAGTAACGCGAGCTGCGTTTGGCCGTGCGCGCAGTAAAGGGGGCAGTCTTCAGCACTGCATCCAGACGAAACACACACACACACATACAAACAACACAGGGTTTAACTGCCAGAGCAACAAGCACAATGTTAGCACTTCCTACACATAACAGCACACACTAATATTCACATATAAAGCTGAAACCATCTATTTCAATATGGATTATTACATACACGCCTAAAATAGTGATGCAGCTGTCAAGAGTATTAGACAGAAGGTACAAAATATATTTTTATACAACAAAATATGATCTAGTTCTGTTCTCTTAAATACTATAGGCTCATTACAGATATTGTCATGGTTAGAACTGAAAGGGAAAAGATTATAAAGGGGTCATATCATTGATTTCACATTTACATTTCATAATCATCTACAGTATCTATCTATGCTCAAAGTTATAAACAGTTTACTCTCTCTCTCTTTTGTTTTGTTGATCTGACTGTCTGTGGGTAACAATATAAGAATGTGGAAGTTTGATCAAAAGCCCTGTAGTTAAAAAAGAAAACTACTGTAACTGCATACAGTACACTTATGTACTCTATTATTGCTCATCTCTAATCCACTAAATGCAACTGTAAGGCATAAATATATTGAGACATAAACATTGAGATCTAAACATTAACATCAATATTTTCCACATTTGTTTATTGTGAAAAGCACTTTACAAATAAACATATGACCCCTTTAGGACTACAATAATCACTGTACTCCAGCTCAAAGCTGTAAGCAGTAACAGCACACACACACTCAGGCACTGGTCAGTAAATGTTATTGAGCAGTAAAGCTTTCCACCAGTCACAGAGAGCTGGTTAGTGGATGAAACTAACATTTTACAAGTGCTTGTAGTATGTTTTACAGCCCTCTGCATGCAGACCCTATCAGCAAACAGTGAGTCACCTGTGATGATGTCCTCAATGGCTCCGTCTTTACCCTCATACACATGTCTGCTGTCCTTCACCTGCTTCTTCCTCAGCTCCGCAATCAACTCCTGCTGCTGACGCTTGCCCTTATGAGGAGACTGAAAAAAACAAAAACAATCACATATCACAGATCTACAATTAATGCAGTCTACAAATGCTCATCTAGCCAGTTCAAACACAGTCACACGTACAGAGAAAAACACCACATTATAACGTAAATGTGTCTCCAGAGAAATATGCATTGACAGAAAAAGCTTCATGAACTTTTCCTACTGATAACAGCCCTGGATTTGATTTAGGTTTCAGATTTATGCCACTTCAGAGGCTAGTTTTGAACGCAGAAACCCATTTCCCCGACACGCACGCACACACTCCTCTGTACCTTCTGATCCTCTTGTGCCATCATAGCTTCCTGCTCGATCAGCTTCTCCATCATCATCTGCTCCTGTCTTTTCCTCTGTTCATTATCCTCCTCCGCTTGCTGACAGAGAAAGTATACCCATCAGTAAGGCATTTGGGAGTTGTGTAAGAAAGTGAGAGAAGAAAGCGAAGCAGATGGTGTAATGGTGTGATTGGATGAAGCAAAGCAGGTGATTGGTCGCTTTACCCTGTATGCTTTCACAAAGCGCACAAACACTGGAAAAAAAACAGACGGTGGTGTTGTTTTGGAGTTTTCTCCAAAGAATTTCACCACTTCATCGAAGGCATCCTGAGAGAAGGAGATACGAAAAGACATTTTTGAAATAACAATCCCAATCAAAAGAGTTATATGATGCAGAATTTCATTTTTTCCCCTTTGTGTTCATCAAACTGCTCAATCCAAGTCTTCTGAAGAGATATAATTGCTTAACATTATAAACACATTTCACTTATATCTGATACTTATATCACACACCGAGGTCATCACATAGGGTAGAAGCAAAACTCAAAAGTTTTAGAAGCCGTTTTGCAGCTATTTTATATAATATTTTTATGATACTATCATTTCAAGTATACATTTCAAAACTCAGTTCCTTCCGCATGATGTTGCCTCTTTAACCGAGAGTGAAACAGGTTCATTGAGCTGTGTTCTGGGCGATGTGTGTGGGTGTGTGCTGTGTTCGTGGCACCTGAGCGATCTTGGCATCGTCCTGAAGTTTTTTGAGTTTATTCTCATTTTGATGTATGAAATCTTTGAGCAGCGTGTTGTGGCCGTGCATGCTGTATTCTCTCCTCGTCAGATCCATCCCTCTCTGAAGCTCCTTCACGTCTAATAAGACATTCTCCAGAGAGACTAAAGAATACACAGACAGAACTCATTTAGTAGAGATCTGTTCTGTCGAACTTTGATGTTCGAGCCCTGTTTATTGCAAATATAATCAAATTGACGTATGACATGTTTCAAACCTGCTGCAGCTTTCTCCACATAGTTCAGCTCATTGTAGAAAAGCGACACCTGCTGGTATTTATCCTTCACTACATTTGCGATGTAGTGCAGAAGAGTGATCTTGCGGTCTGTTGATTTAGTGTCTATTAACTGGAAGAGAAATACATGCAAACTGTACGAATTATCAAATCACAAATGAAGAATATATATTTTTGTGTTCACTGGGTTCTGAGGTATGTGGTGCAACTTACTTTCATCAGCCATTTAAATCAACGTTACTCTAATATTATTATTCAAATCTATCATGCTGGTTGCAATGTCCTTTTACACTATGCATGCTATAAACAGCAACTAGGATTGTAAAAAAGTTTTTGTTCTTGTGCATTCATTATTTATACTTTAAAGGTCAGTATTCAAGTTAATCCAAAAATACTGTGTAAATTGTACCAGGTCTAAGCTCTGGAGTTTGAAGCCGTACACCGCTCCTCTTTTACTGCTGTTCATGTAGTTTCCCAGAGCCAAGATAATCTGAGAGAGAAACACATGCTCAATAAAGACACATACTCTGGAGAAAAATGAATCAGAGCAGAAGTGAAACACTTACTTCCAGAATCTTCTTGAGTTTTTGTGAGGACTTGATGGAGACAGAAGCTGCAATCACAGCGTGAAGTTGCTGTCGAGATGAAAACAAATACAAAGGTCCAGCTGACTATTATATTTTTCTTCATTAAAACTAGCTGCATTTAAAGCTAGCTTAAACAACTGAGTAGCAGTTAACATTAGTTTGCATGAAAAACATTCAACAGCAACTTAGTTAATGTTAATCTCCGCACTTATAAAGCACTTATAAAGTCATGCGTGACGGCTCTGAATCTGTTGTACCAACGTCCAATGAATGGGCGCGACATCAGGGCGGTGACGTCAGACCAGGAAGAATCTATAAATAGCACGCTGTGCCTGCACGCGCTAGCTTTCTGTGTTCAGAACACGCTATCTGTGTATCCGTTCAAACGTCTGTTCTGAGTTAAGAAATGAGTGAAAAGATCCTATTTCCCCCAATCCCTGCGTGTGAGAAATGGTCTGAAAGATCGAGCGATTGTTTTGCTCTCTTAGATCTGCTCCTCCACATATTTTGAGGAATTTGTGTGGGTTTTCATTTGAGTGAAGCCCTATTTCCCCCAGTTCTGGTGTGTGCGAAATAGTCTGAAAGATCGACCGTTTTAAAAGCCTCTCTTTGATCGGTGTGAGTGAATGAAAACAGCGCACGCACGTTTTTACGTGAGTTTATACGAGCAATAAGTCCTGTCTTCCCGCTTTCCAGCGTGTGTGAGATAGTTTAAAGAGCGAGTGTTTTAAAAAAACTTCTCTTTTAGACTGCTCCTCCACATATGTTTGAGAAAATTGTGTGAGTGTATTGAGATTAAGTCCTGTTTTTCCCATCGTTTGAGAACGTGTGAAACAGTTAAAA
>JAUMHG010000196.1:113043-133739 GCA_032359395.1 Enteromius anoplus
GCAGCAACATAATATCTATTTTCACTGAAAGCTCTGCTCCTCACAGCCGCGCGCTGAACAGAACAGACGCAGAGAGGTGTGTGCGCGCGCTGTGAAAACAAGAACTCGAAGAGACTTGCTAAAGTTTGTACAAGAAGTCGCTAGATTTGTCGCTAGTCGCTTTTTTGGAAAAATGCCGCCAAAGGGGTCTGAAAAGTTTAAAATTCAAAGCAGAAATAATTTTGTAACTGACAGCGCTTTCATTGTTGGCAAATAACAGCAGATGCTACAGACGCGCGAGCGCAAAGCTCTTTGAAATTGGTGGAAAAAGCGACATGAGACAACCGTTTTCACTCGGTTTTTTTGGGCTGAAATGCCTAACGTTACCTGAATGCAGCGGGTGATAGTTTGTAATGTGAGTGTTTCTGGTCTGTTTTTTTTTTTTCGTATGCGTACCGAACCGAAAGCCTCGTACCGAACGGTTTGATTCGATGCGACGTATTGTTACACCCCTAGTTCAGAAATAATTCAAATGACAGTGAGGGGAAATGCAATGGGTATTACAGAAAAATGAGGAGATCTGTCTAAACTATCTAAATTTGCCTGTAAGATTTGGAGAAAATCCTACTTAATTCTTGAATTAATGTGCTGTCAACTCTTACCGGTGTAAGCATCTGAATACTTTCTGTGAAATTGCCAAAAAACGCCATGATGGTCATCTTCTGCATGAGACGCTCGATCTTGCTGAACTGGATCATGAAACGGTCCTCATCTGTCAGGTTCTCTAAAGGCTTACGCTCCTTCTCATACTGCCGGAGAACTTTCAGCTCTGCTTCCGTCGGAATGAACCTCATCAAACACTCCACGAAATCCACCGGCAAGGTCCGCAGATCGAACCTTGCACACACACACATACAGACCAAAGCATTATTCTCATTAATCTGGTGGCCTCCTCTGCACGCTTAAAATTAAAGGTGCTTTACGATGTCATAGAAGAACCTTTTTGTCTAAATGTTCTTCTGATTCTAAAAAGGTAAGAAAGAGATGGTTTGACTAGATAGTTATTTTTGGAACCAAAAATGGATTGTCTATAGCATTGCTGTGAAGAACATTTTAAGCAGCTTTATTTTAAAGAGTGTGTATTCACATACTGTATGTTAGCTGCAGTTCAATTTTATTTAAAAATACAAATGAAGACATTTTTCATACTAATTTTTCAAGAGATGTGTGATCTTTTCTACTGTGTACACTCTGTTATGTCGGCTGTGAATTACATTTGAATGGCTCTGCAGATCTCCTCTGATGTCTTGCCCACTTTTCTGAGCGTGATGGCCAGGTTTTTGGCTCTGTTGGAGTCCAGCAGCGAGATTTTATTTGGTACTTTTTGAGAGGTCTTCTGTTTGCTGGAGGTGATGTCTATGGCAGGCCCCTGCGCTTTTGTCTTAAACATCTCCTCAAACTCATCCACATTCAGATCCTAAAACGACAAACCACAGTCACTATTTACTACCAAGTTCACCGATGTTTATATCTGACACTGTAAACTAACAGACAACCTGGAAAAAGCAAAATAAACATGGAACTATAGAAAATTAGTATATATATATAAAAAAAAATATTTTTTACGCATTTAATAAAGTCTTGGCCAAACATACACAATCTCCTCCCATTGGGTCATTCAACACTGAAGTAAATATCTGTAATGCATGCAAAAATGTTTTGGGTCGATACGTTTTTTGATTTATTTTAATTATTCTGAGACTGAAACTGTTTGATCACAAATGTAGTAAAAACTGCTAAATAATGTGGTGGAACATTATTACAATTTGAAATATATATATATATATATATATATATATATATATTTATTGTTATGATCTGTATTCAAATAATGCCATTTAAATAATAATTAAACGTCATGCATTTCTGTAATCGAAAAACTGAATTTTCTTCATAGACTTCAGTTTCACATGATCCTTAACAAATCATTTGAGGTGGTCAGTTAACATTTCTATTAACACCAGTGTTGAAAACTGTTGGACTGCTTTAAATTTTGTGAAAAGTGTGACAGGACCTACATATTTTTAAGGATTCTTTGATGAATAGGAAGTTTAAAAGAACAGAGTTTATTAAAAATGTATTTTGCAACAATAGCCATTTTTTATAAATTGTATGACTCTTTGGTGAAAAAAGAAGAACAAATAAAACATTTGAATGGTAGTGAATCGTATAAATGCCTTGAAAGGATCCATTTATGCATCAGAGCACACATTGTAATGCATCATTTTCATACTCATTTCCTTTGATGTAATATATGATGAATGTGTATACATTATACATAAAACCAATTCAGAGTTCATCATGTACAGAATGTTATAAATTACAACATATAAAACAAAACTGGCAGTTAAACATGATCATGTATTATGCAGCAACATTTTATGCAAGAATTATGAAATGAATGCACTTTACATATTGCATCAGATGTGTATCACGAAAACAATTTGAGTTTAAATTCTTTTTCTCCAAAGTTTTCAAAACCGCCTCACCTCCAGGATTCGTTCATCGTCGATCTCGTTGAACACAGTGCCGTTGATCTGATTGGGCTTCAGCGCCACCCAGTTAAACACTGGCATACGGAACTTAGTCTTGATGGGTTTCTTGATCTTCACAGCTACACACATGACAGGAAGCACATGTCAACAACCTCATGCCACGTACACAAACACAAAACATGCAGTCTGAAAGATGTGAAGCCGGTTTGTGGACAGCAGGCACAGATCTGAACGTGTCCGGTGCACATTTGTGAGGGGAAGTGTGAACATGAGACCTTTGAAACACTCAGCATTAACATTCTCAGCCTAAAACAGCTCTAGACTCTCATATTCTGATCAATGTGATTCTGGTGATAGGATACTCTGAAGCTAAATCACAACTGAGCCACTTTTATGATAGTATGAGACTGCTAGAGGAAAGCTAAAGCACAAATACAATCACTGATGTCTAAATTGTTTCTCCTTGAGAGCATTGAAATCAAACAGAGACATTTCCCCGATGTTTCTCCTGAGAAGAAGACATTCTTCAAATAAGATCTCAAGTCTGTCTCACATTGTGCTCAGAACATATATCAAAGCTACATGCAAGAGAATGATCTGAGCTTTTCATATTACAGTTTTTACTGCTTGCACACATTTTCAGTTTCTCTTTTTTTTCCAAAACTTCGCACACAAATCCAAAAACTGCACATACTGAATGAAAAATGCCTCACAAGAATAACATAAACACATCTGAACAATTGAAAACTGAGTCTAAGGCAAAATCATTAAATGATTTTGCAAATTTGGTTTGTTTTTGGTGTCTCTGTGTCAGTTTTCAGAAAGTGTGACAAGTAAATATGTGTGTAAGCAGCTGAAAAAAAAAAAAAAAAAATTATGGCTGCATATTCACATGTCAACAATGGTTTTATGTGAGCTTATTTTGATTTATATAAATTCTAAGAGAAGGGTTAGAAAAAAAATTTGAAATGCAACCAACAATGTAATTAAAACTATGTAAGAGCACGTCTGAGCAATAAGACAGACACTCATGGTGGTTCTTGGGTTTACATTTGAGGATGTGACTCAAACAGCGTCTCAGTATGACAATGAGTCAAACGTTGGCTTTCCTTCATTAAAGCAGGTTCACACTTCACTAAAACAATCCGGTTCAATGACTGAATCTGACTCACACACAGCAAATACAAACTGCAACATGCTTGATTAAGGCTAAATCACAATCCGACAATACTGATCTCTGATCAAAGGCTACGAAGAGTAATAAGTGTAGTTTCCAGTTCAGCTGAGGGTTATGGGTAACATGATGGTGTGATATCAGGCCATGCAGAAAGTGTGGCCAGAAAAACGAGAATGTGTGTAAAACATTCCTGAATTTACGCAACTGTCGCTTTATCTGACGATCAGTTGCCTGTAACGGCACAGCACACTGTTTCAACATGCAAACACAACACAATCAAACACTTACACAGCGGGCATGGCATTTTTAAGTCTTTCTGCTGTAAAAATGTTAAATGTGGTCATTTGACAAAAGTTCTTGTATAAATTAAGCTTGTTTTTTTTTGCAAATGCCTCTTGCTTACGGGTTTTATTATCAATTTAATAACATTTTGGCATTTAAAAGACTGACTTAAAGCACGAAACATTCTTTAGAACTATGGTATTACAGAAGTGAATGCTGTCCATACTTTTTTTTGTGTGACTGTGAAAACACCCAGCTTCAGTCCTCAAGGGGGCGACAGAATCAGCTTTAACTGCTAATAATCAGGTAAATTACCACAAACAAACATTTAACTAACTAGCTAGCTGGCTTAGCAAGATTCTCTTCAGATTCTCTTAAAAAAAAGATTCTGAATAAAATTAATTCAAACGTAGAAAAAAAATGTATACTCTATAAAACATTATAAAGGTATAAAAATTTAAATAAAAAAAAAATAATAATTTTAATAAAATTAAGAGTATTTAATAAAAAAATAAAACAAAATCCTAATATTTACATCTTTACAAACAATCACGCTTTTATGTTGGCTGCTATAATTGTACTATGCCATTTCACAATTTTTAAAAATATTTAATAATAATAATCTACTGTTGAAGAACACATTTTACTCCCTTACAGTGATGCTAGGAATGCGATTTGTATTTGTGTTGTGTTCTAGGTGAAACTGCACTTGGACTGTGTTTGTGTTTATCACAGTTCTGAAGTTTTGTAATGGCAAACTTAATAACAAATTGATCTGTAGATGTGGAGCTGATGTGAATTGTAGTTTTGTTTTCCGTGAGGTTGCGGTTCATGGCTTGAGCTCTGGAAAGAGGGATTTTGTCCACTGCAGAGTTTAGAAATAAGAGCTTACATCTCATGAAAGATGTGGTCTCGTAGGTTGGCATTACAGTCCTGTTATTTGCTGAACTCTGTAAGCAAGGTCTAAAGAATGTTCCTCTCTGGTTTTTAAATGGGAAGGAAAAGATCAGCAAAAATGCATCCAATTTCACGCTCAGTTTCAAGAAGAATAAGCAGTGATGCACCTTCACAGTCGTCAGATCAAGATTACAGAGGTGGAACTGAGTGTGTTTTCTTAAGGGACTAAAATACCATGACCACACACACATAAGACTGAGCACACAGGACATGACACAGCAAACCTACAGTACAGTTTGATGGGTCCCTCTATGGCGGCGCAACAGGTAGAGCAAACATGAGCAGAGAAAAAGACTTGGTTAAAGAGGAAACAAAACACAACCGCTGATTGCAAAGATCTGCTTGGCCTTTTCCTTTACCTCTGAATCATGGATACATATTGTTTCATTAGCAATGATGAAGATCAATTCATGCAAACTCAACAGAGATTAAATTATATTCATGAATTAGATCAAGAAAATCACCATTTATTTTTCATCTGATGTTATTTTTTTTCAATCTGATGTTTTGTACAGACACTTCAGCGGTGATTCACCTGAGCTTGTTCAGACAATAAACCTTTTACAGGAAACCTTAAGATTGTTATGATATGAGAGGAGACAGTGGCTCCAGAGACATACTCAACCCTTGCGTGAACTTTAAACACAAACTAATGCATACTACAGGCTTCCTTAGAAGTTTGTGGTATATCTGGGTCTAAATCTGTGCGATTTTCCTCTTCTCATGTCACTGTTTTGGTAGTTTGAGCGTGTGATAATGGCTATTTATGACTGTTGTGGTTTTGTCTTTAGTGTCGAGCAGGCTTGATTACCTGCCAGTCCTGAGTTCATGATGACGGTGGGAGATCCGCAACCTGGAAGTGGAGGAGCCATGGGGGGCGGTGGAGGGGGCATAGGGGCAGATATATCCATAGTGGGGAGAGGAGGAGGAGGAGGAGGCGGAGGAGGAGCTAGTGCTGGAGCAGCAGATGGACCATTTAGTACTAGAAAACACAAGAGGAAGAAGGTTCGGTAACACTTTATTTTAAGATGTCCTTGTTACACGTTACATGCACTTACTATAATAATAACGACAAATTATCCATAAATACATACATGTAACCCCAAGCTAAACCCTATTCCTAACCCTAACCATATAGTAAGTACACATAGTTAATTTAATAAAAGTAAGTTAATATTAAAAAAAGTAAAAAGTAGTTAATATTTAATTATACTGTAACAAGGACATATTAGAAAAAAGCTTGTGAACATATATATTAC
The DNA here is from genome assembly GCA_032359395.1 of Enteromius anoplus. Classification (NCBI taxonomy): domain Eukaryota; kingdom Metazoa; phylum Chordata; class Actinopteri; order Cypriniformes; family Cyprinidae; genus Enteromius; species Enteromius anoplus. The sequence goes on from JAUMHG010000196.1 coordinate 119,253, forward strand.
ACTTTCCTTTTAAAGTAATATCTTATTCCAGATTTCAATGTCAAACTCACACCCAGTAAACAAAATCAGGAGAGGTCACTCACGTGTCTCTGGCATAGAAGGAGGTGGAGGTGGAAGATCAGGTGCCGCTCCGTTAGCCACTCCTCCGTGAATGACCGTGCCCTCACCGGACACCCCAGCACCACTCTGGGACCCCGGTAGATGCCCGTTCCCCGGCGGAGGTGTCGTCAGGATGGCAATGTCCCCGTCTTCTTTCTTCTGGATCTTGATGGTTCCCTGTTTCTCCAGCTCATGGATCTTCTTCTCCAGGTTGCTCTGTTTCTGAATGGCCTCATCCTTCTCCTTCACCATTCTCCGCAGGGTATGCACCTGGGAGCTGGCATCTTTATACACCTCCTGTCACCACAGGGAGCACGGGGTTCGAGTTAAAGGGTTAAAGTAATTAATAAAACAGTTTATCAAAAGCTGCAATTTGGATGTGCATAAAATCTGCAATAATGCATAACATGACCATTTAACCGACATAAGAGAGCAAGATGGTAATAGGATTTAAAGTTTTCAAATCAATAAAAAATAAAAAAAAATTCCTGCACGTCAGAAATTAAATGGATGATTAAAAATGGGTTTTCCAATAATAAAAAAAAGTCAGACCTGAAAATGTGCATGCATACCAAAGCTTGCACTTTATTTTAAGAGTATGTGTACTAATGGTGTGCCCATTTACTGGAATCACAAGAAGCAGATATTATGTACTTATTATGTGTTTTTGTTGGTATAATGTACAATGATGAGCACTGCATGGGTTCTGGGAAAGTACAGTAAACAGTGACACAAATGTACATTTGGAAAAGGAAGTTTGTATAATACTGTGAAATACATTTTCAGCACTGAGTAACATACACTCTAAGAACTCATAATGTAACAAGTCACTTGGATGTGATGTAAGGATGCATCATTTACCCGAACAGACTCCAGCTCTTTATTTTTGTGCATCAGTTGTTTCTCCAGCTCAACAATTTTTGCCATCGCCTCATTCTCTGTGTCCTGCAACTTCTCTGTCAGCTAGAAAACCACAACCAAGAATCAACAGGAATTCAGACTCAAGCTACAGAATGCAGATTCACAAAGACAAAAATAAGTTAAGCTGAGACAGCACTTAAATCTCCAAAGAGTCAAGGTTGCGTAATTAAACTTCAGATTCACAGTAATATCACTTTAGTATTCATAATCCTGATTCATCTGAAAAGTGCACTATAAAAATCAATGCCACACTAATGAGGAAATTACCTCTGGCCAGATGGACCAACTGTCACGAAAGTTCAAAGGTCAAGCTACATGTAAAACAGGGTCCTATCATGTTTCATTATCATTAAAGGCTTTCAGCTGAATTCAATACTGGTCATGTAAGGTCATGTTGTTGGGCAGGTGTTGCATTATTAAACAAATGGCCTTGAATGGTAAGTACTCCTGAATATGCCACTTAAATGATTGTTTTTTTCTGGATTCTATTGGAAGTTTATAATGAGTGTAGCTGTACTAACATGAGACATGTTCTCCTCCAGCTCCTCCACTCTCTCCAGCGCGGCGTTTTTGGTCTCTGCATCCTCCAACAGAGCCCCGACATCGAACACGTTATCCAGGTACGCTTGAATCTGCACATGCAGCTTATCACTCTCTGTGTGCTTTAGTTTCTACTCACAGAGAGAGAGAGAGAGAGAGAGAGAGAGAGATGGATCCTCTTGCAATTCACTTAACGGTTCGAGAGATGCTGAACATTAGTATCAGAAGACTCAGCACTGAAGTTTACTCACGTCCAGATATTCGTCCAGACGCAGCTTTGTAAAGTCGTACTGTAAGTGTACTCTGAAATTCATGTCTTCCACAGAATGAACCACAATGTTTATGAACTGCATGCATGCAACCTGAAAAACAACACATTAATCACCGATAACACAGACTGAAATGAACTACGTTAAACACAAAACTAATTAGACACAAACACAAGGCACCTGGGAAGACAATCACACGCTAAGGACCTGGGCGGGGTTACACATGACAGGAGCACATGAGGGAGACAAGCATGAAAATAAACACAGGGAGCACGTGAACTAGACATAAACGAAACACACATGTAAAGGACGCCTGACGGCGTTACACTTACGTTGTGGAAAAAATGTTAATTAAGAAATCATGCCTATAATGTCCTAAGTGCAACTATAAGTAATTAAGACATTAAGATATTATGAATATTAGCATTGTGGTTTTCTGCAAAGCTGCTTTGAAACAATGTGTATTACTAAAGTCACTACACAAATAAATCTGTATGCCATTTTTGCATAATTTATTCCTATTGCTCACTTAATAGTTTCTGCAGAAAAAAAATGTCCAGTTGGACTAAATTGTGCTATCTTTGTCAGTTTTACAGAGTGGGTATGTGTTTTAGAGTATTAATAATAATGATTGCTAATGGAAATGTGTATAGTTGGATGCTGGTCTAATCCATACCATGAAGTCGATGTTATTATCTTCGTTCTTGAAATGCTCCATGAGTTTCTCAAACCGCTGATCTTCTGAACACACCTGCAAAGCAATAAAGAAATAGCTCAGGCAGTTAGAACATTAAATTAAAGCCCAAATAAAATTATAATGAGATGCCAGCTGAATCTCTTTTAGCCTCTAATAAAATCTTGTGATACTTCAGAAACACCTTGATGCAGTGTAGTAGGTTTTTTTTTTTTTCTCAAATCATCCCCTTAGGAAATAATACCAGCTCAATCTCTCTTACACAGACCAGAGAGATATTAACACATTCAAAAGCTGCTGTGATCCTCCTACTAAACAAATCAATAACAATGTGTTTTAACAGGTGTGTGTCTAAACCAATTTACTGCATAAGACAGTCAGCATAAAACTTCACATCCGTTATCCTGGATCATACTATCATTGAGTGACTTCTGGAACACAGACTACAGCTTTTGAATTGAAAAGAGTGGCTCTGTAATTTTCCTTATCTGAAGTTGAGTATTGTTTTTGTTTGTGAGTTAGAAATAGCACTAGTGTGAATGTACCTCTTTAAAATGATCAAAGGCAGAGAGAATGATCTCGTGACCCCCTCGAACCAGACACACAGCGGCCAGCAGCTCCAGAACCAGAGCTTTAGTCCTGCACCAGCAGAGAGCAATATCACACATATTACAGATAACAGAGGATATTACTGCAGATTTTGACAAAAAACAAGCAAAGAAGCAAACAAACAAAAAGAAAAATATCTCATTCCTATTTATCACCATTAAATAAACTGTAATAATTGTCACAATATTGATGTTTTTAATGTATTTCTGATCAAATCCAGCTTTAGTGAGCATACAAGATTTGTTATAAAGACATAAAAAACAACAACAAATTATTTACTCCAATTTCTGTCATTTACACAGATGGAGTAAAGAACCCGTCCAACTGCACACTGGGATTAAGGGCTCTGTTGTTGTAGCTGCCAGTATTTATGACTCTAGAAGAGGAGTCACAACCCGCATGAATTAAAGTTGACCGTGAATTGGATTCTGGGAAAGTAGCCTCTCTTTCAGCGATACACACACACATTTACTCCAGCTCAATGGGTTACCTGGGATTCTTATTGTTCAGACTTAGTGCAATTTCATTCACAGCATGAGGGTGAGACATAACCATGTTGAAGCCATACTGAGAGAAAGACAGAGAGAGAACTAATTAGTAAACATGGCAGGATCTTTTGGATTTATTATCTGAACATAAAACATGATAAAGACCAAACAGCTTTCCATGAATCAGTGTGTTTTGTATGTGTGTGTACAGGTTTTCAAGTGAAGCCCAGAATCACTAATGAACTGAAACCTGTTGAACAGCTGGACCTTACTGTTTGTGGGTTTTTTTTTTCTTTACATCAAATTTTTTATAAAACACTGCATAGTATTTGCATTTAATAACTCTCTCTCTTTTTTTTCTTGCATTTTTAACACCACACACATCTCACAGTTGATTTTGATTTTAATTCATGCATCTTTATCACACTAACTTACAGTAAAATAGTAGTTATATGGTTTTTTTTGTGATTATTAGCCGTTGAACTAATTATTAATGTTCACAAAAAGGGACATTGTTTTCTACGATCTGGAGAAACTGGAAAGCCCTATAAGAAGTCTTTATTAATATACAGTAAATTCAAAGGTTTGTGTGTGTTTTACCTGGTAGTTCATGATGGCTCGTAGACACATGATGCACACATGAACATCATCTTTCTTACATACTAATCTAGAATTCTTCAGTGTCCTCTGGCTGGGTAACGTGTTAGACCTGAAAGTAAAACAACAACTGAAGTTTACTAACCAATGAAATCAGTAGTTAATCAAACATATGGAAATACTGTTATGCTTGTTCTGTTCCTCTGTGGAACACAGGTGATGTTTAGCAGAATGTACGAGCTGTACACATTCACTTTCATTGCACAGAAAAAACGCAATTTCAGCATTCTGCAAAATCTGTTTTCTAATAAAGAAATAAAGTTGTACAGGTTTGGAACAACAAATCTATGCCCTGATCTAGATTCACAAGACTAAATCAAGGCAGATGGATAAACACCGCAGGAGGTATTCTCATATTGAAACCTTCTCTTTAAATGCTACAAGTGCTGTGTTTAGGCCTATCAGCAGCTTTTCCTGTGAGTGATGTGTGAGGATTTGCATTGTCTTACAGCAGTTAAAACTCTCTGTGCACACATATCACATCCACAACACAACAGCAGCGTCATTGACATGCATGCCAGCCATCGGGCCCAAGCCAAAGGCTTTTATGTCTGAGAACAGAGACGCACAGCAACAGATGCACACAAAGAACACACACAAACAGGTATAAAATAAACGCGCATTTCACTTACTCACCCATCGACAAGGACATACAAACATACACACAAGACAAAATAATGCACAGGACAAACAGAGAAATCTAAAAAGGCTCACAAACAGACTAGAGAAGGTTTAAACACACTAACTAACACAAAGGGCACACAGTTCTTTTCAAGACTGTCACAAGACGAGCTGGGCGTGATTTTCTGAAAACACACACACACACATAATGCAATATGTCAGCAGCAGTGCCTAAGGGAACGGTTTCTACTCAAGGCTGAACTCATTCAGCAATGCACACAGAACATTAACACACTCAGGTCTGCACTAGAGTTGTATGATATGTATCATCTATGAGAACACTGTGAATGTCATTTTAACCATGTGGAAGCATAAAGTTAAGCAATTTTGCAAAAAAAAACAAAAAACAGAAGCACATCCACTTTCACTGTGTGATGTGGCCTGACAGACTACAGGTCACATACAGTAATTCATGTATGACACAGTTAAGCTGTGTAAACGCAAACAAGTGTGCTGTTTTTCCGAATATCAGCATGATTGCAAATTTGACATTTTTTGATAAACAGGAAAGACATTTTGTGTTTTTTGCTCTATTTCGCAAATGAAAATCATTTCAAACAAAGCCAAAACAAACATTGGTGTGTCGTTTTAATATATCAGTGATTCAGTGATCCATTAATAAAAAGTAAATTACTTCATTCCTAAATCAATCAGCAATTTGAATCCATCGGCTGAATAATGACTTAGTGACTCACTCATTAATGCAGTGAACTTTCACATCCTGTTATGGATTTTTAAAAATGAGCTTTTATGCAGTGTGAAAAACAGCTCTAAGGGAATGAAACCATCCTGTCAAGTCAAGTCAGTTTTATTTACAGTATATAGTGCTTTTAACAATACAAATTGTGTCACAGCACTGAACAGTTTCCAACTGGAGAAGAGAGTGTAAGTAATGTATAATGACAAGATTAAACACTCAATTTTCAGTTAAAGGTATTTCATTATTGAATTCAGAGATTCATTGTATAGCTCAGGTTAGTTTAAATAGTATCTGTGAAATCAAATAGACATGAATCACTAGAAATTAAGTGTCCCCGAAGTTTTAAATTTGAAACTACAGCTTTTTCCTTAGAGCCGCTGGGAAGCGAGACACGTTGAATCCGGCCTAAGTGGGCGGACCTTACAGCGTCATCAGCAGTGGTTGTTCCGGTGTTGAGTGGGTTGCCACAACAGGTTGCACTACCACCCTGTTGTGTGCAACTGGCTATCTCCTCTGTGACCCTCAGCACACTAAAAGAGCTTTCTAAAACAGTAGCTCACATGTGGAACGTCTTTTTAAAGATGCCCTTCCACCCGTGGATTTCTGGATGCAGTCGTTACCTGGCGCCGGGTGATGGTCACGATGGCTGCCTCTCTTGCCTAGGCTTGAAACACGCTGAGGTGGCTTTCGTGGATGAGTCATGTTCTTATTGTGGGAAGATGACCATCGGAGTTGCGGACCAGACCAGACGCTTCCTGCAAAGGGGTGGGGTACCCATTCCTCTGCCTGGATCTAGAGCTCCCCCTGGTTAGAGCAGCCAGGCGAGCGCTACTTCTGGCGGCGGGCGGACTAGGTGGTCTGCACGAGGGTGGTCATGACCTGGATGTCTCCGTGAACTCTGTACCGCCACGGACCTCGTGCTTCGATCCAGGGATGGAGGCAGCTGCTCTTCGGGAGATGGTGATCCCCTGGAGGCAGGCCGGGTGGAGAATCTTTTGTTTTGTTTTACCCCTCCACCCAAAATCTTGACAAAAGAGCAGTTTCCTCTTTCTCTGGGTCCCCAGAGGGGACAATGCGTTGTGGACGAGCCCGTTTCATATCACACTCACTCTCCTCTCTTTACAAGCAACAGCGGGAAGACTGGGAGGACGAACCAACGGACTACCCACCTCACTTCTGCCGGAAAGAGTTAGGTAAGAGTTGCACACACTCCCGAGCTGGGTCCCTGCATTCCCCTCCGCTGCCCCAGTGCAGGCATGTCGGTGGTCCCGTTAATGCCACTAGCTCAGTCTCTGGAAACTTGGATGAAGCTTCCCAAACTGTCTCGCTGGCTTCTCCGGACCATTCAACTCGGCTATGCGATTCAGTTCAGCGGCGTCCGCTTCACCTCAGCCTGTTGGGGCTTTGGGTCAACTGGGTGGAGAGAAAACTCTGTCCAACACAGAGGATCTCTTTTCTCGGTATGGAGTTGGATGCGGTCAAACAAACAGTACACCTCACGCAGGAACATGCTCAGTCAGTGTTGAACTGCTTGAATAAGTTCAATGGCAGGACGGCGGTCCCACTGAAATATTTTCAGAGGTTCCTGGGCCATATGGCAGCGGCAGTCACGTCAGCACTGGCTTCATGGGCCCATGGGCGTTGCAATGCGGCACTCATCAGGTCCAAGTGACACCGGTCTGGGGAGGTCAGTTGGTAAGCATGACCTGATCATCAGGTTCCAGAAGGTTGAATCCTCCACAGCCCCCCAATTTACCCTCTTGGGACCTGTCTCTAGGGCTTGGGGCACTTCAGAAGGCCCCATTTGAGCCTTTGCCAGGTCACTTGCCAGCAGTTGAGTTGAAGTTTCTATCAATGAAGACTCTGCTCTAGGGGACCTGTACGCATTTTCGGTCGACGAATCGTGCCTTTGGCTTGGGCCAGCTGAGTCCCAGGTAACACTGAGGCCACAGCCTGGCTATGTGCCCAAGGTTCCCACTACTCCATTTAGAGACCAGGTGGTGAACCTTTAAGCACTGCCCTCGTAGAAGGCAGATCCAACCCTAGCTTTGCTCTGTACCCTCAGAGCTCTAAGATGCTACATTGACCAGACACAAAGCTTCAGGACCTCAGACCAGCTCTTTGTCTGTCACGGAGGCCGGCAGAAGGGGAATGCAGTCTCCAAGCAGAGGATGGCCCACTGGATAGTGGACGCTATCACCCAGGCCTACCAAGCAGGATGTGCCCTGCCCCCTCAGGTTACAGGCCCACTCAACAAGGAGTGTGACATCGTCCTGGGCGCTGGCACGTGGCGCCTCGCTGGCAGATATTTGTAGAGATGCGGGCTGGGCGACCCCTAACATGTTCGCTATATTCTATTGCCTTCGAGTGGAACCTGTATCCTCCTGTGTTCTCACCTCAAACGGGTAGAGGCACTGAGAGGCCCAGTTTTGGGTTGGCTTGTTAACTTCTCCAGATTGTCCATACAGTAGACCCAGTTGAGTTCCTCCATCCCCTCCGCAGCCGGATGTGGCGGAGCATCTGGTGCCAGGCCCTCACTTGATGATTCCTTGAGAACTGGTAGAGGGCTGGGGTCCATGTGGAGTACCTGAAAGGATTCCATGTGTGAATTCCATGGTTAGGACCTAGAGCCTGTGTTTCCCCTGCAGATATTCTGCTACCTTAAGAGGGTTCAGTCACCTCCAATTTTCCATATGCACTGAAATACTGTCCATACGATATGTCCTGAGACCTCCTACGGGAAGGCTGGACTTCTGTACGTCTCTGTTCAATAGAACGTGTTCCAGTCTTACTAAATGGGTAGTGTTAACGTCTGCTAACATTTCAGCTGTAACTCCACCTTCTAAACTCTTTTGTACAGAACATCACAGGGACCTAGAAGCTGTCGCAGAGTGTACTGAATTGCATCTGTGTATAATGTCTTTGTCAGTCTTTATATCCGGATATATGTGCTCATCCAGAACACAGTTTTCCTGACTCGTATCACTCAGGTGATTTCACAAGCACACATGCTTAAACATGTCTTCTGTAGTTGCAAAAGTTGATGCTCCAAGCTACATGTTTTCTGATAGAGAAAATAATTTGGTCTCATTTGTCAATTTGAAAAAAATAAATAAAATCAAACAACGGTCACACTTTATATTAGGTGGCCTTAACTGTGTGCTTACATGTGTACTTGTGTTTTTTTGAAATATATATTGAAATATATATTTTATTACATCTGTATTACATTGATTTCTTTAATTGCATTTATAATTACACTTTATAATTACATTCTTTATAGGTACATTTATGTTACATTATTTTTATCTACCCATACCAAAACTGATCTTAACCTTACCTGTATCCCACCTCAATTCTTTTTTATAAAACCATATGAACCACCTAAAAAAAATATATATCTGTATATTTAAAAAATTATCAAAACATTAACATATAATGATAAATGTTGTATCTGAGAAATTTGAGGTTTAAAACTTATATAAAATTTGAAACTTTGTTAAAGAAATGATAATTTTCACCTGAACAAATGTTTTTTGCAGTTGTTGTTGATATTGTTTTTTCAGCTTTTAAGCCTTTAAACGTGTTAGTTAGGGCTTAAAATACAATGAATATTCATTTAATATTCAATTAATATTCCAAATTTTGTGATACTGATTATTACTGTAAAGCTGGTTTGAAGCAATTTGTATTGTATAAAGTGCTTTATGAATAAACACGACATGGTTTGACTGTACTCTAATTGTTTTTTTAGTGGTGTAGGTGTAGGGTGCTACAGATGTACAAATTTACAAAGACAGTACATTTTATCACACTCATCAAATGCTGTATACTGAGTAATCTTGTGGTTATACTTCCAATGAGTGTGTATTTAAAGCATATCCTGTTGAAGTATTTTGCCAAATGACTTCCTTTGGAAGTGCATCACTACAAATGAATGCTCCTTTATAATTATAAATTGAGTACTGAACCTGTGTGGGCTATGACCAAAATCTTGGTAATTTTATTTCATGTTAACAGTATTTCACAATATAGTTATTTTTGGTTTAATTAGGGTCTTTATTATATAGAATTTTTTGACACTACAGAAATATGATAATTTTTGTCTGCAGTATCAATAGTATCACAAAAAAATGTCTAACCAGGCTAACAACCTTAAGCTCACTGAAGACAAGCAACCTGCCTGGATCCAGTATACCATTACACTTGTGTGCAACACTTTAGTATAGGGACACATTCGCAATATTAACTAGTTGCTTATTAGAATGCCATATTGGCCGTTTATTATTACTGTTTATTATTATTACATATTCTGCATGACTATATTCTACATTCATATCCCTATCCAATACCTGAGCTTAAAAACTACCTTACTAACTATTAAAGCATCAAATAAGGAGTTTATTGAGGTAAAAGTTGTATTTAATGGTTTGTTGATTGCAAGAATTGGACCTTAAAATAAAATGTGACCCAGATGTGTTTTCTTTCTTAGCTGTTTGCTTTCATTCAAAATCTAAATTCCTTTGTTTACAAGGATACTTGCAAAGGCGGCCATATTTGACACATACAAGGGTGTGTATTCAACTGTTCAAGGCCTATAAAGCAGCAAAAATAAGTCCCCCGCTCTAGGAGCACCGGCTCTCTAACAGCACTAAATCAATTCTATTTTGCTGCCTTTTGCATTTAAATGGCTTAAAATCACTAAAAATGGTAGTCATGACCAGCAACGCGCGTGTAACTGTGATAGAGATGATCCCCATCGACCACCTACATGTCCTGATTTTGCTAAATCAACATAAATCAAACATATTTTGTTGACCCTGGAACAAAATTTTAACCCAAAATGTTTGTTTTGACCATACCTCTACACCTAAACCTAACCGTACCCATGGGTAATGCCTAAAATCATATTTAATGATGAGTGACACTGATAAGATGTAAAAGCTGCTATATAAATATCATATTAATAATCATAAAAAAATATAATAATGTATTATAGGTCTTGAGAACTGTTTAAGATCTAAACTACAAATTTTTTTTTTACTAATCTAATAACTACTACATCTTACAAGTGGTCAAAACCTTCTTATTAACAGAGAAAGTGAAAAAATTTCTAACAATAAATAGGTAGGCTTGAATATTGTAATGCATTATACCGTAGCTGTAATGATACAACACATTATGAAATATTTTTTAATATAATACATGCATTGTAATGCCTTTTGAAAGCCCTTGTAATTAAATCTAAATACATGAGTCATATAAGTGTTACCATGAAGTTATATTATAAACAGTAGGTATCAATAATCAGCTCAATAACTCAATACTCTAGCACTATACTATTTTATTTTATGTCTACTGAACTCTATAACAATCTACAAAACTTTGAGCTAAACACTAAATGCAGCAGACGTACCCTCTTTTCTCTGAGCACTTTGGGCATTGTGGATGAGTCTGTGTTCTTCAGGAGGGCATTGGGAAATTTGAGAATTATTCTTAAAAAAATTAAAACAGTACATAATTTAAGATTACAAATTACTAAGAGCTGAGGGGAAGCATGGAAACAAAACTACTGTATGTGGGCAGAAGCTTTGATCTATGTAATCACGCCACTTCAGGTAAAGTTTATGGTGAGGAATAATGAAGTGAATTCATAAATCTCCTGCACAGCAGCATGATCTGAATAAACAGCTTAAAATAACAAGTAAAATGAGTGATTATGCCTGACAGACTACATGAAGGCAAGTTCTATCAGAGGCTCAGATACACAGCTATAGCTACTGAACACACTCTGTAATCTAACCTCCATAGTTCTGCACAGTAGTGAGACATGGAGGGGAGGGGAGAGGAGACTCTATCTAAAGGACAAAAAGAACATGCCTTGTGCTGCAGATGGGAACACACAACAGGAAACTGCAGACAGAGTGACAACTGCATTAATTACACAGATGAATTCAACAGAACCTGTGACAAAATTATAGCGAAACCATAAGACCAAAGTGTGCTTTATTCATAAGGTACACAACATTAATAAAGTACACCCAAAGAAAATTATTGGCACATATGAATAGAATGTTTTAGCTTTCTTGAATGCCTGTTCATATGGAGAAAGATAATATCAATAACTGGCATACGCACCAAGCTCTGTTTGATATAAGCCTGCATGGCAGTTATACTGTATCTTCTGCCGTCTTTTAAATTGATTCTAAATGGCTGCATGTGTTTTTATCAGCTGAAATATGTTATAAAGCGATTCCAACAATATAATTCCTCTAATGTAGTTGCTAAAATCCGGGTCACTAAAGCTTACAAAAACTAAAGCCACAAAAAGTTCATTTTTAAATGTTGTCAGGGTATATAGTCTAAAACTATTCAAACTTAAAACTAAAATCGTGAAAAATGTTATTTTAAAATTTTTTTTTTTTATTTTAGCTAGTTTCTAATGAAACATTTACACTTAAACGTGATGTACTACAATAACCAAAACTAAAATAAAAAAAAAATTAATAATAAAAAAATAATAATAATTTAGACTTTTAAAATACAAAAAAAATAAAAATAACTATAGTAATATCACAATGGTAAATGACCACTGATTATTATAGCTGGAGTGTGAACCTCGATATTCTCACAGAACATAGAATTTTTAATTAGTTGTAGTATTTTTATTATATAGTATATTAACAAGTTATATTCTATATACTGTATTATTATAGAGTGTCACTTACTCATGTAGAATGGGTGATCTTTTTTAAGAATAACATTTTCAGTATTAACTCTGAGACCAATTAACTATTTGGCCAGTAAAATACACTCATTTCTTATTTAAGTTGAGACTTTGGAGTCAGATCACACAGCAGCGGGGATTTTTTTTTGTCTTTACACACAGTTAAAGATGCATGTCTCATGTATTTGCAGAACTCCTCTGAATAGATATGAGCTTTAAATATGAGCCCAGCAGAAACAACTGAGCAGAATTCTAAAATTAGAATCTGGAATTCTCTGACTACTGCATAAGGGTTAAACCTTAATCCAATTCAAGTGAAGGGGGCTTAACATATTGAACCCATTCAAACAGATCCCCTCAGGGTCCGTGCAAAACCTTCTGTCCTGTCATCAGGATGCTCAATAACAGACAGGGAAGTTCCTATATTAATTCTCATATGGTGGTGATGTGTCAGTTGTCCATTCTTCATCAGAATAAAACCGTCTAAGCCAGTTTTGTGAGTCAGCGGCCAGACGGGCAGACAGACACACGTTGACTGTGTTCTGTTTCCTAAGCCATTTAAAGTCTTACGGGCCTCATGACTATACAAAAGAGCCTTTCAGAAATCACATGGAGTCTGTACACAGTCTCTGCAGTCGAAACAACCATATCACGTTCAGAAAAGTTAGATGCTATCAGGGTCTTTGTTTCGGCTGTAATAATAACGTCTGTTTGTGTGTTCACACCTTATTGTTGAATGTCTGCTGGCTCTGGAGATGCTGTTGCCTGTGACAGCTGATGAAAGGTGGTTTCCTCCATGAAGATCTTCAATCGATCGATTCCAGGGTTTAGATTTATCCACAGAGTTTTCTGTGCTGTTCTCAGAACTGTCACCATCATACCTGTCGAACATACAGCAGCCGCTCAGGATTTACCAAAATAAAAATGTCATATTGTTTTTGTTTTTTTGTACATCCTCATAAAACAAACAAACAAACAAACAAACATTGACTGATAAAAACTACACAAAATTCCATGCATACACATATTTAAACAATCTATCCGTCAGCGCCTTTTGAAATTGGAAATACACTATTTGATCAAAGGCAAAAGTAAAGACTTTGAGATTAAAATCTAATTTATTATAGTTTACTTTTTTAAAGAAAGGCTGTTATTTTAGATGTTCTACTCTTCAGACTTTGAAATAATGTATCATATCAAACAACTGTTTTCACCACTGATAATAATCAGAAAAGTTTCTTGAGCAGCAAATCTACATATTAGACTGATTTCTGAAGGATCATACTAAAATATCAGCTGAAAATATTGAAATAGCAAAGAGTTATTTTAAATGGTAAAAACTATATTATAGTAAAATAAATAATAATAAATACAATTATAATACTTTACTGTACATTTAATAAATTAATGAGTTAAAAGACTTTTTTCAAACACACTAACAATTCTTATAGTGTGTGTAGTATGTTGTGATGCAGCATTGGGCTGTTATTGCAGTCTTTTCCACCAAATTACAATAAAGCAAGTTACTTATCAGGTTGTAAAATGCCATTGGTTGTAAATGAGATCTTGTGACTTGATCTGATCCCTGTGAACAGGCTGTGCACACACGCACACACTCGTGGGTCCTCCCGGAGCAGCAGTGAGGCATGTAGTCAGAGCCACACAAAGATACAGCAGCGGTCTGCGTGAAAGGAGCCATTGTGTTCATTGTGTTCATGTTCAGTACAATCACGGGTGACTTACGTGACAGCATACTGTGCAAACGAAAGATACTCCACCAACACATCCAAACCCTTGTTCTCCTCATTCAGAAACTCCCGCACCCACCTAAACAGAGAGAGAGAGAGAAAGAATTACAAAAAAAAAACTATCCATCAAAAGTTTGTACGCATTACTGCATAGCTTTGATGTTTTATCATTACTACATTATAGAGTTAATTCCATGATTAGTAAACATGCAGTAGTTAGACTAGATAATCCAGGAGACTCCACAGAGCTCACAGTGTGTCCCAGCATTCAGAAACATCTAGGTTACTAAACGTAACCCACGTTCCCTGAAGGAGGGAACGGAGACGTTACATATGGGAACTCGCCAGAGAGAC
>JAUMHG010000196.1:136119-162725 GCA_032359395.1 Enteromius anoplus
AAAAGCTCAAAGGCAAATTGGTCTCTCTGGCGAGTTCCCATATGTAACGTCGAAGTGATTCGACTGAAAGGGTAACCAAACTTACATATGGAGATAAACGTCATGAAATATGCATCATGGAACAGAGTCTCAGTAGCTTTAAAAACAGCCTTAACACAGTTCAGAGACTGAAAGCAAAGGTTTCATGCAGCTGGATCTCCCCCTCGGAGCAACAGCAGTGAGAGATACTTCAAAGACACGGCAGAGACATCCCAGAATACTGCACACACACACTCACATTGACAAAGACCACAAGGATCCCAGAAATGATCAAAAGCCACTTTTCACCTTTTTCACAACTATGGAATATAGAATATAAGCAGACAGTTATTCCTCTATACAATTTCATTGCATGGTTCTTGGAATTTATTTAAAAATCAAACATCATTTATTTATTTTGCATTAATGATCAGCTTAATGATCAGAATCCCTTAAACTATAACATTAACATAATGAACAAATTAAAAAAAAAAAAAAACATTGTTTGGGGAAAGAAGGAATAATTTGCAATATTTGCCACTCTAGGGTCAGAGTTTGAGTTATCTTTCTGTTGAGTTACTCTTTCTGAACCCTCTGTGAGCAGATAATACTGCTTTATCTCATCTAGATCATTTATGTAATCTTGTTTAGTACCATATGGCAGCTAAATCTCTGTACGGGTTGTCTAGCAGCTCATGAGGTTCTGGGAGTTTGTTTGTCTGGTCTAAACCGCCCTTGAATTAATGAAACTATAATAACACTTATTTATGGGATGACAAGGAAAGAGTGCGTGGTGGTTGCTACTGGAATATCACATCTTCCCATTTTCCTGTTGTGACATTTTCCCAACCTCGCCGAGTTCCGTCAGCCTTTCCACATCCGCTTAATTCTAGCTCCCAGCATGCAACTGGGCATGTGATTTTAAGCTTTCACTAAATCTCAAAATTTCTCTGCTCTGATTGAGTTGTGCTGGGATTCCCAAAACAAATACCTGGTTGGTTGGCATTCTAGGAGAATTCCACTGTGCAGAAATATGACAAGTCCGTTCAGGAGCATTTGGCTGCAACATGTGCCGCCTCACACAAACGAGCATTATTTCAGCCTTAGCTTACATGAGGGCTTTTGGAGTGTGTCTGTGTTACTCTGAGCAGTGATCACAACTACAGTGTGAGCAGTATTTAATGAACACGCATATACACCGATGAACTCACCCGATGTGATTGGTCCGTAATGAGATTTCCAGCTCCCGCAGGACCTGTGTCGACTCCTGCACTTTCCTCCTGAACTTCTGCAGAGGAAAGAAAGAAGAAAAAGTCTTTAGTACAGTATTTATCTACTAGGCTCGAAAACAATAACAAAGATGTCTCTTTTAGTGTTGCAATTGTGTCTCCCATGTCCTTTATAATTACACACACTATATATATTGTACACTCAAATTCCTTACTTTTTTCCCCAAATTGTATTCATTATTTGGTTCACAACTTACATTTTGATTTAATATTACTTAAAATACAGACTAAAACTTGCATACAAAGTAGAAGGATTATTTATTTTAAATGCCACATGTATTGCCACATACGTAATCAAAGTTTTATTTTATTATCACTATTATTATTGTTGTTGTTGTCATTTTATTTTAGACTTTTTACAACCTAAATGTACCATAAAAAAGTTGCTTTATATACATGTAGAACATACACAAATAGCCTGTAAAGCTAGCCTGTATGTGTTCTGCACAACAAGTGACATACTGAAACAGTTTTAAACAAGACTAATATAAAAATGTTAAACTGAAATAAATCACCCATTCTTTTTACATTTTTAAATGTAGGGGTCTTATGGCGAGATCTCAACAATGTATCAAACTGTGCTCAGAGTTTTCAAAATGCCAAAGTCTGCATTCAAAAGATCCACGAATGGACTCATATTGTCATTTATGGAGGAAGTGAAGCATGCGAGTTCATGTGCAAAAAACGGGTTTATTCAGGCTCAGGGTCAAAAACAGACAAACTCAAACACCGACAGACAGAAACCACGTAGGCAGAGACAAAGAGTAAACCTATTCCGAAGCGAAGGTCAAATACCAGATAATCAGTGTCCGAAGGAGAAGGCAAAGGTCCGTAGAGAAGCAGAAGGCGGCAACGAGTAAATCCAAACAGTGAAACAAACAAAATACAAGAACACGAATGACAGGCAAAGACCGGGTTGACAGTGTAATAAACCGTGAAAAGACAAACACACAGACTAGTATTTATACAGGTGATAATGATTGAATGATTGAACCTAACTCGAAACGGTTGTGGAGGAGAGGTGCATTCTGGGGATTGGAGTCCAGGTATGAAAACAGACACAAAAAGGAGTGGCTTCTAGACACTCCTGAAGCTGGCGAAATGATCACCCGGGAAGAGCTGGCGGTGGAATCCACGGAGGTGAAGTCCTCCAGGGCAGAGCAGAGGATTGCTGAGCCTTCCAAGGCAACGCTGACCATGCCCTCCAGGGCCGACCAGACAGCTCGAAAACCCTCCAGGGTGGTGCAGGGACCTCCATGGGTTCTGCAGCCAATGGGGACTCTGGAGATTTTATTGCTAAAGCCGACATCTCCTAAGGTAGTGCAGCGACTGGCGGACCCAGTGGAGTCTCTAAGTCGCACACGGACTCTGGCGGCTCAAGCCATGGGACCTCACAGTCTTCATAGAGCTCAGGCGACAATGAACCCGGATCGCTGACAGGGTCTGGCGGATCCGGCCACCATGGTTCCGGATCACTGATGGGAATCGCAGACCAACATCTCTGTGAAAGGCTCCTTGTACAGTTCTACAGGGTTGAGGTCAGTTACGTGAGGACTGTGTACCGCGAGGACCTCCTGCAGCTCGGCTGATTTTGTGTACAAACGGCACACGCTGAATGGCACAGTGAGTGCCGGTCCGCGGGTTCCCTTCCACGTTCATTACTCCTCGTAGAGCGGTGTGCCTGTACATGCTCCTACACCTCTCCCACGGAGTAGGATGATCCACAAAAGTCTAACACAAAGTCAATAAGTCTTTTTAAAGGCCAGTTGGGGTCCTCTGCGGGGAGATTGCACAGCAAATCGCGATCTAAACCAGGCATGAAATATCCCTTTAGTGTTTCTTCATCAACAGTGACTAGATTAGATACGGCACATATGATTAGTGACACATATGCTATGTTTAACTGTTGCTTCAGTTGCATACATTTTTATTTCTTTCATTTTATCTATGTTTAAATAACTAATTATTACGGATTATTTAAAAATCAGAGACAAAGCTAAATTAAACATAACTGTGTGAATTTAACAATGACTCAGAAATATTCTTTGTCTAACTGACTCATCTAAAAACTGCCATCATAAAAAAATGAATGCACTGGAAAAAATGTTCAAAGTAACGGGTGTGTTTGGCTGTTTTCTCCAGTCAGTCTCATAATGGTGTCAAGTCCAAACTGTGGGCCCAGTTTTGTTCTCTGTAGCCATGGTTACAGTGGCTTTGTGGCTGGCCCAATCACGTGCCAGGTGAAATGCATGTGAAACTGCCGTCGAATGAGAGAGACACACTGCTTTCATCAGCTGAATGAGACACTCTGCCAAATCTTAACTGGAAACTGCTGCTGTTCTGCAACACTAATTAGACGGCAGCCATGACGATGAGTGTCAGGCCAGGCATTAATAATCAATCTGATACACTGATGTCAGACACTGAAATGATTGCATCAAAAGGTGTTAGAGAGTGAATTACAGTGAAGAAGAGACAGGGATGGAGACAGCAACAGATAGAATTTGCATTCTTGTACTATATGCTTCAAGTATGTATTTAGATAGTGATAGGAATAAGTGTGTAACAAAGTAATAGCCTACGTCTATACTGGTTAAAGTGACCCAACTCGTCCTGTCCAGGATTTCTACACTGCCTAAAATATCTAGGTTTTTGTCTTTGTTTGCCTGTGCAGACCGATCGGTGTACGACATTGGTTCGATTTTTTATAAATTCGATACTTAGGTACTTTGAATCTGAGCAATATAAAAATCCTTGCTGGATCCTAGGAAAATGGCATGTGTGGTCACCCTAATATTGGGACATAACCATGTTTATGCCTTGATACACACGCACATTTGTTGATACACATGCACAAATCAGCATCTAGCTAAATCTATTAATCTAAATTTGATCTTATTGCATACTTATTCATAGATTGGAGAACGTCTGCCCATTTTTCTCTATTTTTAAGTAATTTTTTTGCCATTTTTGCCTTTATTAGATACGAGACACCCGAAGCGCATCGGCACTGAATGTCGGCACACTGCACCAGCTGCCTGATTTTCTTTTGAGAGACTCTGCTCCTCTAAGATATTCTCTTAGACATTTTATAACAACAGTAATCATGTCACAGACCTGATTTCAATTAACTTAAATTTCTTGCTTTTTTAGCCCTTTGTTGCCCCTGTGCCAGTTTTTCTGTAGCACGCATCAAATTTGAATCTCATTGAAATCTCATGAGCTCATTTAGTGGATAAAAGGGCCACAAAAAGGCCAAAATGATTATGATATTTCAGCCAGGAAAAAAAGAAGACGTATGGTCACCATATTTTAAACTCTCCTCTCCAACAAACTGAAGCAGAGACACATTCTCACCATTTGATCGATTCCTCTGTAAAATAACATCACAGCCTACATTTTTCCCTACATTTTTCCATGTCTCTTGATAATATGTCAGATTAAAGAAATAAAATAGAAAAAGTCCATTTGAAATGGCATTCGCTTTCCACAAACCGTAAAAAATGCACAAGTCCACTTGAAGAACTGTACAACCGAATCACTTCTAACTTGGAACTTTGCTATACTATATAATGTTACTGGTGCTAATTCTAAATAATACATAGCAAGCATATTATGCATATTGGAAAAGAAAGGGACAAAGTGAAAGAGACAACTGAAATGGTGAGAATAGAGAAGCGGAGGGGAGTGTGTGCTCTCCTGTTCCCAGCGTGGGTGTGTTTGGCACATGTGGAGTGCAGTGTGTGTTTTCAGTGTGTATGCTCCCACCTCGACTTTAAGCATTCCCAGCTGCGGAAAGAGAGAATGGGAAAAAAGAAAGCAGTTCTCCAGAGAGGTCATCCTGGAATGGAATCAATGGCACAGACATTCCTCAGGACCCTCTGGAATGACCCTCTTCCTGCTGCGATCCCATTGGCCGAGAGCTGTGTCTGGAATGCACCGTATGTAAAGCTCTCGTCGCACACAAAGTAACAATTGTTCACGTCTGCAGAAAAGAGCCGTTGCCAGAACGTACTGCCATAACTCTCGCTCCCTCTCTGTCTGTTTCCCACTTCCATTATATGCATCCTCTACTTTCTCTGGGACCTTCTGTTTGCCTCGCTTTTTTATGCATGTCTCAAGTATTTTCTCCTCCTTGTCTTTTCCACCACGTCCCCTACTAATCCTCCATCCCATGGTCTCTGTTTTATTTCTTTCTTTCTCATTTTTTCTTTCTGTCAGCTTAAGGATATGATGTCACCCGTCGGCATGTAACGCCCATGAGATCAGCTCAAGAACACCTTCAGATTCCACACCACATAAACACAATAATATCTAACCTTTAATATTTAATCACATTAATCACATCTGTCTTCAATTCATTTCTGGTCTCTCATCCTTTTTTCCAAGACCTTGTCACTCCTTTTATGACTTATCTCCAGGGATGACATTGTAATTTACTGTCATTACATAATGTCACTAAGGTCCCATTCAAGTCAAGGTTTTGAGCCAAATTACCAATTCTAAAAGTATTTTTTTTACAAAGAAACACCCTTTTTGTTCGAGTCCAATGTAGTTTTAACAACCCAGATGTCCAGTGAGTGGTACTAAAACACACATTCTATATATATATAATGTTGGACATATCCCTCTACACCAAACCCAACCATAAACACACCCGATGGTGAAATGTATATGCTACACTAACATTCCAGAGTATCAGTTTTCAAATCTCGCATGTATGTTAAAGTTGTTTGAGGTGATAATATTTTGTTCAATTAATTGTTTGAAAATTAGGCTTTCTTCATTGCAACTCAGGATAAAAGTATTCACTGTGTTCGTTTCACCTGGAAATTGCAGTGATTTGTACACATTGGTAAGCTTTTAGCATTTTGCCCTATTGCCCCATCTTTGCAAAGAATCACAAACAATTAAAAAATGAATATCCACTAATTTCTTATATTCTTGTGTTCAGAAGGGTCTGTGTACATGTAAATTGTATCCAAGAATACATTAGCATAATTATTGTATTTTTGGGCAAGTGGGCAGTTCTTGGCCTCAATTAACTGCAATCTTTATGGTGTAAGTTAGAAGTCTGGCTATGTGAGTCTAGGTTTTGTGGACTCTACCATATTTTACTTTAATCTTTAGTTGGGCGGATGTAAGGATTAGGAGTAATTCATAGTTTTCAATCACGTGATTAGTGCACAGACCTAGAGGGTAAAAAACAAAAACAAACAGCAGCACAAGCCTGTCATTTTTCCACTGCTTCAAGCCATGAACATTAATATTAAATCATTTCTATTTAATCACTATAAACAGTGGGACATTCTAAATGCTTTAAATGCTCTAACGTATCAAGACATTAAAAAATCGAATTCAACCTTATTAGTGATGAATATAGAATATAGACACCAGATATTAAATTGCACATTTAAAGCATTTTCTCAATGATTCGCTCAACAGGAACTGGTGTTCATATTCTTGGTTCATCTGCTAGCCTCATTTTGGAGGCTAGTCACATTCCTTTTGGGGAAAATATTATAAAATATGTACAAAAATATCACTACTATTATTATATGACTAAAATCTCTATTACAGGAATCAAGTGTGTCCAAGCAGGAAGTAAGGTTTCCCCCAGCAGGAAGTAGAATGCAAATAGAATCCTGTCCATATCTAGCTGCCACAGTGCAGTCGAGATAAATGAGTTATCAGGAGCTTTTGATCATCTGAGGTCACCCATCTCAGTCTTACACACATCAGCCGACCCGCTCCGGATTTAAGGGAATGAGACCAGAACTCACCTTCCTGGTCATGGCTGGGTCAAGATAACTCTGTAGCTTGTGGATGTATGTGTGAGGAGGATTCTTCACTTGGAATCGTTCCTGGAAAAGAGATAGAGAGGTGTTCATCATTTTACTGATTTTAGAGCATAAATGTCAGTAAATATTTGCATTAGTTGTGAGAGATGTGGAGTGGAATGATCCAATATGTGGGGATTTTTTTTTAATACCAATAAATTTGAATTAAATTCAATACGTTGGAAAACATTTGCTGAACAATTTTATGTTGATATTGTTGATGTTTATTAAGAGTTTGTGAGCTCCCAACATGCATTGTGATACAGTATGCTCTTACTCTCATAGGAGTGATACTTATCATATTATCATCTCCATTGGAGTGTTGAGTACCATGCGACTCTGCAGTGTTCACATATAAAAGTTTGATTGCTAATTTTGCAATGAACAATGCACTGCGGGGGAATTATTACCTCAATTTAAAGCATCGCTGAAAGATTTAAATAAATAAATGATTAATTCTTGGAAGTTTTTCATCGTTCGTTTTGTATGCTTCAAGCCAGATTATTTTTTTGGAGAACCCATCAATGCATTTATACATTAGACTGGCTATTGTAATATCAGTGTCAGGTAAGATTACTCACGTTCATTCCTGCACTCAGTTACATATGTTTTAATTATGATCATCTGCTCATTACAAAACACTCTAAACCTTATAAAGGAAAAACGGTAACACTTTATAATAACTCCACACTATGAATGATTAGTTAAGCATTAGTAAGCATTTATTTCATCCTTTATAAACCATTGTTCCAACATTATTATGCGTTAGTAAACAGTTTACAAGTGCATCTATAAATGCCTTGTTCTTGAGCATATATATATTGTTTAATAATTGTATTTTCATACTTTATTAATGATCAGTTTATCATTTTATAAGTTATTACATTATTTACAAACCAGTTTAATTTAGGAGTTGTCAGTGTTTAATACGACCATTTAGAAAGTCTAAATAAATGATTATTATTTAAATTTACATTCATAAATCTTATTATTTAGACACATGATAATAGTTAATAAATGCTTTATTAACACAAGTTCCTGCTGTAATTCATGATTAAGTCAGGTAGTTTAGTAGCTGCCAGACGTCTGTTTTTGTGAGCTCATCTAAAGTGAGGACTATTTATTCCTTGTAAAGCATTTATAAAGCAGATGTAAAGGCTAATTTATTTTCTAAACAACAAACACAACACAGAGGAATACAGAACACAGACATATGTTTTCAAGACAACTGTACACTTGATAAATGAAAAACAAACCTTCAGTTTAATAGAAAGTGTTCAGTTGTACGGTTGCATCTTGACATAAATAGTTCTGTATCCCTCTGTGTTGTTTGTTTATTTGTTCTGTTAGGAAGATAACAGACCATTTAAATCTCCTTTGTACATTTAGATATGCTTATAAATAAAGAACAAGACATTTATAGCTGTATTTATAAACTGCTTACTAATGACTATTAATGTTGGAACAATGCTTTATAAAGGATGAACTGACTATTTACTAATGCTTAACTAATGATTCATAGCGTGTAGTTATTATAAAGTGTAACCGGAAAAACTACAGAATGTAAGTGATAATAATTATATTTCTGATTAATAATTATAATGATTATTATTCATAGTTTAAGAATATTAACTACACATATTATTCATTTTTGTATATTCCATATCAGATGTGTATTCCGTTCTGTCACACATTTGGATGTTTTCCTTGGCAACATCCAGTCAACAGCAGCACATAACAGGAAAGAGGAAGAGACCTAGTTCCCTTCAAAACAACACAAGGCCCCTGGACACACAATGCAACACATCAGCCACTGATATCACATTGACATTTAACATGTGGCCTGTGTGTGTGTGTGTGTGTGTGTGTGTATGAAGCTAACACAAAAGCAAGCCTCTTCTTAGGGTCTGGAGTGCATTGTGAGAAACAGAAAGTATAGAAGTATGAGACAGTGCAGCATTTTTACAATTAGTATAAAAACTACAGTAGAAAAATCAAAAGTACTATATAAAGCAAACCTGTTATTATTTTTACTGTTTTTAGAAGTAGCGGCAGGTCCTTCAATATCAGCATACTAAATATGATTCAGGGGTGGTCACATGACCTGTATAGGTCAGCATTTCTGTCAATATCACTGGTTGGATGGGACAAGCAGAGGAAGATTTTTAGAAAACACAAAACAGACGAGTTGTGTTGTCTTCATGAGAACAAGATTGAGACAATATGTTATGTCTACAGGGACACAAGGTCACCTGACGAACAAACAATGACTCAGTGTAGTACAGATTGCTTACACTTGTCTCAGTTGCATGGTAAAATCTAAAATACATGACTGGGATCGGTGGAACTTATTTCCATGGGGCACAACATGTGGCACCATGTTAAAGTTTAGCCATAAATGAAAATTCTGTAATCATTTACTCAACCTTATGTCGTTCCAAACTGGTATTACTTTACAGTATTTCTTCTGCAGAACACAAAAGACGGCATTGTGAAGGATGTTTTGTCCAAAGTAACACTTGGAATGATATGTGGGTGGGTAAATGATGAAATTTTTATCTTGGGGTGACCCTGTAGTATCTTATGTTTAATGGATCAACCCATTCCAAACCTGCAACCTTTCAAGCATCACCTACCAGTCCCTCTGGGATTACATAAGCCTTCAGTTCTTTAGCTGCTCTAGATGAAATGTGACTGTGAGAATAGAGGAGGTAAGAGAAGAAGAGAATGTATTACCTGGTCACAAATGAGTTCCCATTTTTTCTCGTTGTCATACTGGCGTAGTAATCTTGCTTTGTCTGGAGGCAAGTTCATTGAGTTCTGTGTAAAGACACACAAAGAGAGTGACGTTAGTTGAAGTCTTGTAACTTCCACAATTGTATAAAGACAATGGATTAAGAAATGATCAACAGCAGTGCACATCTCACAGACACAAGAATTAAGAAGTAAAGTGTGCTTCAAATGCAATGCAAAGTCTTTAAAAATGAGCTGAAGTTGAAGAACATGAGTTTGTCTGACCCCTTAAAAGTAAATTCACTCCATTCATAACAAACTCACTTCCATAGCTGTGTCTGTATTAGAAAAAATGACTGTGTGTAAAATGTGCGGCTTCAGCAGAAGAAGAGGAGACACATGGGGCTGTATGTCTGCTATGCCAGCATCTTATTCCTCAAGAGCAGCTCAACAAAGAATTAATTCTGCTATAAAACACTCACATCACTGCAGGAAGAAAAAACGAATCTCTTTTTTTTCCATCAAAAAAAAAAAAAAAAAAACTCTTAGGAAAAAAGAAAGTAAGACAAAATCTACACTTTTTTTTTTTTTTTTGGAAGAATAAATTTACTGTAGCGTAATACAACACATTCAATGCAGCCAAATCGAACTCCCAGATAATTCTTATGGTAATGTGTGCATCATGCATTAGTTTAACATTATTTTGGAAACTGGAACGCATTTCCATGGACATGGAGGGGGGAAAAACTTCCAATAGGCAAAAGATGCAGGTTCTTATTGAGGAAATGATTATTGCAGGTAAAAAATGCTCCTTGGGAGGCTAATTATTTCAGGATGGAAAGTAGGAAGTGACAAAAGCTGTTTCAACAGTGATAATAAATTATATAATAAAATATTTAATAGGTATATATTTTATATGTCCAATGTTTTATAATTTTTCATGCTTAATGGTTAACACAACCTAATAAATTCATAAACTCATCATCTTACAGTTAAAGATTAAACTTTTATATTATGGGTTATGAAAGGTTCAAATTTTGGTTTTGGGAGTACCCAAAAGGTTGACGAGTTTCCCCAGGTTGCTACGATTTGCATATTGTCTCTTAAACAACTAGTTGTGTTGTATGGAATATTGTGAATATTATATGTTTATTAATATATCTATATATAAACATTGGCAGTCAACATGTTCATGATTCAATTAACAGTTCGATTCAGTTAATTGAAACAGGTTGGGGTTCGTTTTAAACATAATTCAGAGTCAACTCTATTTTTTTTTAAAGAGAATAACTTTATACATGGTGCACTTCCACTTTAAAGCTTTAGAGCTGTGTTACACACTGCATGAAAGGAAATGTATGATGGGGCAATTTAAGGCAAGTTAAGTAGAGGTTATCCTAACTTCAATCTTCAATTTTAAGAACAGTGCTTTAAGGATTTGACTCTTCTTTGACACAGTCTTGTATTATTATTATTATTTTTTTTCAGATATTAGGATCTAATTGATTTGGTTCATGCACTTTTTACTCCCACCCCCCACAATCTGTTGAGTGGGCTAAATGAAAGGAATATATTGGTTAATTAAACCAATGCATTTAAGATATGTAATATGTAGTGCTCTATAATCAGAGCATATCAAATAATGTAACCTAATCAATCCAAGATCATTTTCTCTACAACAATTTTACTAATGCACTGTCAGCTTTTTCAATGGGAGTGGCTTTGTGCTGGCCTGTGGAGATGTTTATGCTCAAACATACAGCCCATCTGCACATGTGTGCGCTCAAACTCCAAACATGTGCTGAGATCAGACCTCCGCCTCTTACACAAGCGCTGTCCTCTACGTCTGCCCTACTTTCACACATCTGCTGCATGGAACTCCCCCAAAATACTGCAGTCACCAGAGCCCCATCCGTACCCCACCCTTCAAAGTCAGCCTTACCCCACCCACCCCAACACAAACACATGACCGTGTGCTGGTGCCAACACTAACCCACTGCTGTTAAAGGACATCTTCATTTACAAAACCCTATATTGTTTATCTGTGTGTGTAGACATGGGCTGCTCTTGTTGTTTTTCTCGGTAGGTTTCCAGAACAGCGTTATATGCACACCGGGAGCCGCTTTAAAGCGGACGGCTATGTTGTGTTTTCCAACCTCAACACAGCAGCTGTTGGCCAGAGGGAAACCCAACACTTCAAATCTGATCTATACACACACAGGCAAGCCATCGTAATGGTTTTGAACACTGTTTTCAACAGCACTTCTTTAATATGAAGCCATTAGCTCTGTTCTTGAAACCTAAATTAAACTGCTTGACAGCCAACTAAGGCAGCATCCTTACTGAAACCAGACCTCTCAAGCATTCACTCACGACTGATTCCGACAGTTTGCCATTAAGCTAACTGTGTGATACACGTCATTCCTAAATATTAGGTAAAGCTGATAAACCATTATGTGATTATCCATAGATGATATGATTTTCACATAGGCGTGCATTAGAACAGAGATTGTCTAAAATTGTAAAAAAGTTGCAAAGCTATTGGTTTGGTCCAACACTCAAATTCACTTAACATTCTATTGAAGTAAACCCTAGTGATAAAGAAGTACAGATGAAAAACTCCAAATGTAATATCATATAACATGATATTACAGTTAAAACTACAGTTAAAATAAAAGAATCAAAGAAGAATCAAAGTAAATCAAAATAAAAGAATCAAAGAATCAAAGAAGCTGACACTATGTAAAAACTATGTTTATAAACCAATAAACATAAATGATAAGAGAAAACAATTTTTTTTTTTTTTAAACAAACATGCAATTCTAATGGGATTTTAAATGTAATGCAGGGAATTTTGGGAATGTCAGTTTTTTTTTTTTTTTTTTACATTAACCATTTAGCAGCTTTTTCCCATAGCATTTTCACAGGTTTTACAGTTAAAATCACAGTAATTTTTTTCCATTGTAGTTTAAATATGTTAACTTATTTAATGGGATTTATATTACTGATTATTTCCTGATCTAAAAATTAGAATTACACTTTATTTAGTGCGTTGCTTGTTCACTATGGACATTTCTTAATACACAGCCTAAAATATGTTTCAATGGCACTATTGCTGAGGGTTGTTTGATTTTTTTTTTTTTTTTTTTAAAGTAAGTGTACTTGAAGTATACTTGAAATAGTTAAATTAAATATACTTCAGTAAATCTTGGATTTCAGCACTAGTTCCACAACTGAAATGCAATAAGCACAAAATTAATTGCTCCAGTTTAGCAGATTTTGAACACACCAGTTTAGTACACTATAAAGATTCACTGTGATCTGTCATTTTAAAGTACATAAATATATGAATGAATTTTGTATACTTAGCATGAAATGAAAGTACATTTTAGTATATTTATTTTTCACTCTGAGAGTTTCCTCTTATGTCTCTTTGAAAAGCAAAGCACAAAGTTTCTGTGCTTGTGGACAGACATGCTGATGAAGGCTGTGTAATATGATATTGCTATGACAACAGAGAAACCTAAATCTAATCTGCAAGGCCAGATGTCTGACAAAAGAAATAAAGATCTGCAGATCTACGGAGCAGTATTTGATAGGCAACCCCATATGCTAAACAAATACACATGCTTGCAGAGCTGATCAATCATGCCAGTTCATGCCAAGTTCAAGTTTTACAAAACAGCCGGCCTAACCCACACCGCAGTAACACCTTGATCTATCTTTAATGTTTCAGAGGCACACAATGTGAGATTACTGGTGAAACAACCTATCCAGACAGGGCAGGTTATTTCTTATATTTGATATAGTTAATTATATTTCCAAATGTAGAAGCTCTTGAGGCCTGCAGATGGATAATTAGAGAAGTCGAGCCAGGCAGAGGTAGTCGGAAAGAGACAAGCCGCCCACAGCCCACTCACTGACTGTCTCATGCACACCAAAACAAGAGCTGGGCTCAACCCACCCTTTCCAGTCTGTCGGAAAATACAAAGGTTACTATATCTGTGAAATACTGAGCACTATTTATTTGAGTGGACAGACAATCTGAATAAACAAATGCATTACCACACATTATTAAAAGGACCAACTAGTTTCTTATTAGCATGCACATTAATAAAACAATGTGTGTTTATTAGTACTTATAAAGCACATGTAGCAGATGTAGGAGGGCAGACTCACACCCTGTAACACACAAATTAAATACTTATTCTACACGACCATAATCCACATCACTAAATTCAACCCAATATTATTCCTACTATTAATAATAAGAATTATTAAAAGGCCATTAATACCAAAAGAAACAATTGACTCTGATTAATCAAATCCAAAATATATATATATATTTTTTTTTTGTCCATATAATACAATATATAATGTGTTTGTACTGTGTATGTTTATTATTATATATACTGTATATACTATATATATATATGCATGTATATATTTAGAAAAAAATATAAATAAATAAATGTATATATTTTCGATCACAATTAATCATGTACAACACTAATTTTCTCCTAAACATAATGTAAACATATAGTTGGTTATTTGGTAGGACAATCAGATGTTCTTTTCGTTTCTTGATCAGAACAAGTTGCAATGTGGACCAGACTTTATACTCTGCAAAAACATGGGTTTAAAAGCACTGAAAAAGATATTTCATCATCTGAACTGAAGGTGTGGTTAAACGCAGAGTGTCAAAAACTAAATATACCACCACTTCTGAGTCATTACAACCATATTTACCAACGAATATCACTCTTGTATCACACACAAGATGGAAACTCCAGCCATATGGGAAAGAAGTTTCCAGGAACAGCTGCTTGGTAAGCACATTGACGTCTTCTTCTAGTAATGGTCAGTTTGACCCTGGAAACCCAGCTCTGGCAGTACTTTGATCACCTGTGTTTGAGTAGCTCTGATGGGACCATCTCAAACATCCCGACCGCTCAAAAATCCAAATAAGCACCTACACATCCACCCCGCCCTGACCCAAACACCACTAAACACAGCTCTCCCAAAACTAGCACAGCTTGAGCATGAATAACCGAGGGTGATATCATCATCACTTCATATGTGTGCAGGATTTGCTCTAAATGACATGAGAAGAACGAAACCTTAGAGTTTAAATGAAGTAATGTACCACTCAACTGTGCAATTCTGTTATCCTTTTTAGACCATGATAGATATCTGTTTTGCTATCAGTGCACTTTATTAGGTGAAGTTGAAATTCTTTACAGTGCAAGTCAAGATGCGTTTGCTATGCATGAACAACAATTTGGCTCATCCCAACAGAATTCAAAGTTTGTACTTTTCCATTTTTTGCTTTTAGCTTTGTACTCTGGTAATGTATGCCTTGGTTTGTCACCAACTATCATGCCTTTTGGTTTGTACACATCAGATTCCAAACAAAGAGAGAAAATAATCAGATGAGATAAAGCACCTGTCATTTGTAAGGTGTTTGACTCGCTAGAATGAAATACTTTACGATCCAATAACAGGCATTACCGCAAGAGATTTCCCTGAAGAAAGAGGGGTGAATCTCTAGCTTGTCATTATGTGAGTCATGAAAAGGATAAATAAGCCTTATACCAAAGCATGAAGTTTCCTAACTAAGAATTACTTCTGTTTTTAGTCCCAGTATAGACCAGAACTCTAAAATACTAATGAATCATGATTTAAGTCTACAGACAAAGCGATGCAATCTTGCTTCCTGACGGCCACTGTCTTGCTAAATTCAGCTTTCCCAAACACACCTGCCTGAATGTTTCTGGTTTCCACCTTGATAAGCTGCTTCACAGAGTACTGTAACTACAGGTGTACAGAATCACTGTTAACATGATCCACTAATGTTTGGCAACCTTTTGAAACCTCGCATACACTGTTGTTTTTAAAAGCAAACTGCAGTGAAGTGCAGTAAGGCATGTAAAAATGATGTTGCAATAAAATGCACAGAGGTACAGGTTGATATATATATATATATATATATATATGTACACACTCACACACACACACAAACATACATTATGTAAACAGCAATATGTGTGTGTATTTAGGTGTGTATTAAGGCAATTACTAAACAGAACTGTAAGTCGTTTTGGATAAAAGCGTCTGCTAAATGAATAAATGTAAATGTAAAATGTACTATTAACAGGCCTTATTATGTGCTAATTTGTCTTTCTCCTTAAAAAAGACCCATTTTAATCAGCAGTTGTCAGTAGTTTTGTGGGGAAGTTGGTCAGTGTGGTCACGAATTTGTCACAGAAAGTCAGCGTCTGGTACAAAAGCTCTTTACAGGCTTAAATAAACAGTATCCCTACTTACAGGTTAATGGCTAAAAGCATTCCTGCATAAACTCTTCATGTTCCTCACTAATGTTTTCAAGAAACTGCTCAACAGTTGTACTTATCAGTAACATGTGTGTGTGTAGACTGAACTCAGAGACTGTCAGCAAGGAAGTCAGCGACTGCAAACAGACGATACCTCACAGGAAATGATCTCTTCTTCTGTCTTTCTGTCCGGAGACCAAGTGGCTCCTCACAGATTTAGCCAGGTGGCGAGTGTCGTCCCCCTAATTAGTGAGACATGTTTCCGTAATCCGGCCTATTCTGCGGGGCTACGCAGGTGTCCCCCATCTGCTGGAGGATTAGCAGTGTAATCTCAGACCCCCACTGTCCGCTCCACCCGGACACAGACAATGTAAACCTAGCTTACTACTTAGTGAATACTACACAATATCAACAGTACAGTTTACTAGCTATATTTTTTGTGTTTGCTTTTATTATTTGCAAGTCACATGACCTCATGATCATTTTATATGTCAGGGGTATACAGTTACAGTTTGTGTCATATTTAATTAACAAAAATTGGATTATACTTTAGAATAGGTGACACTTATTCAGTATTATTCAGACGTGCGGACACAAATTCCAAATGGTTTTCAGTGGTTGCTTTGTCGCGTCTTAAAATATACTAAATCGAAATACAAATATTTGTGTTATTTGTATTTATTTATTTATACTATTTTAGTTTTTTATTGTTAATTACTTGCCTGCCAGTTTGTGGCTAAATTTGTATTTGTGGATTTTACAAAATGCACCTACATTTTTTTTTATGTTTTTGTTGAATAAAATAATTTTTTTCCAATATATATTATTAATGAGGATTTATTTTTAAAAGTTTAAAAATCTTGACTTGTCTCGTCTCGTTCTCGTGAATCCAGAGTTTCGTCTCATGGGATAAGTGTCTGGTCACACCCCTAGTATTAACTAAAACTTTTTCCTGAATAATTTCCTAATTTTATTAGTAAGGTAGTTGCTAGGTTTAGGTATTGAGTAGGATTAGGGAAGTAGAATAAGGTAATGTAGAATAAGGCATTAATACCATATATTTCTAAAGGCCACTAAAACATCAACATTATTAAAACTATTTCTTTAGTTTGAATCTCATTTTGGAAATAAAATTGAGGTGCTTTTTCCTCCTTGACTATGAGCTTCATATTGTGACTATCATGCTACATGAGCCATAAAAGCCACATGCAAACTTTGTTGTTGTTTATATATTATGTCTAAAGGTTCCATTAATAAAATAAAAATGTTGATTTTTTCTGCTATTGTTTCATGTCAGGCTTTATAGGGTTAAGAAAAATTGATTATTTTTCCCAAAAGAAGATATATTGAAAACCTTATATGTGTTTTGAGAGTCGTGTGCTCAGTGTCTGCTATACCCTGAGAAGATCACAGCAGATTCATGTTAAAACAGTGGCCGATCTGTGTTGGGTTATCAGCGTCTAATCCTTTAAATACTGTCCAGTTAAGCTGATTTATTCTCTTTTCCACTCAAACAGCAGCCCGTTTATTTCTCCCTCTTTTCTTCCCTTTCAAGTTGATATATCTCCCTGTACACATCTGTCAGAAATATAATTCTGACTGGTCATTCTGTTTAATATAATCTTCACAGGTGACCAATACCCTACACATTGTGCTAGTTTAATGTTTCTTGTATCACTTTTGCATTCAATTATTTATCATATACATTTGGCAAGCAGTCATGTAATAAGTGGAGCAATTTCTTGGTCATTTCTTCCGTTTTGAGGTCCTGATCATTGTGATTATGACTGGCTGACTGTACAAGATCCCTTAATGATGTTGAAAATGCTGTTTTAATATTATATTATTATGGTTGGGGGGTAATTATGCATGAAAGGGGAAAAAACTAAAAAAGAGTTTCCTGCACACATACAACCATGTTTCAATTAGTGCACTTCCACTACATAGTAAAAGTATATGTAGTTTGGGCTCTTATTAGATCCATTAACAGATCATACTAGACACAGCTTGAAACTTAATGCACCTACTGTATGTGCAGATCTGCTTTCGAAACAGCTTTTCCAGGTACTTTTCGATTTAAGTCGCGAAACAGTTTAACTATGCAGCTGAAATTAGCATTAAACAAACGTTACAATTGTTTTGGTTTTTTTATCCCAATTGCGCCACATATTCAAAAAAGGCTTCAAAAAAGAAAAAAACAACAACAGATTTCGTACATCAGGAATTGATTGAATTGTTGTCATTTGTAATGGACATATTAGTTATATAAGTCCAATCACTTGTGTTTTTGTGTTTCACTCTGGTTTAACTTTCATGAAAACAAGAAAGAAAGAAAGAAAGAAAGAGTGATAAGGGAGCAGTGAGTTGTAAAAGGGTGGGCTGTGGTAGATTATGAATATTCGGTCTCGAGTGTCTCAACACACTAATATGAAAAGCTTAAGCATCACAATTACTAACAGCAACCACAAACATAAACACTGTAAACCAACAGACAACAACACAGCTGAGAAAAAACATCATAAACCGATTCCAGTCAAATAAAAGCCGTTGTGTTACTTTTTTACTACCGACCTTAAACACTTGCGCTTCTGTCCCGACTTGGTTGTACACATGTGATTGGTGCTGTCCTGTACAGATGCTGTTTGTCAGATCTCACCATATGACTTCAGTCTGGAGTAACGCCCACGGCACAATGTAAGACATCAACTGTCTTTTTTGTTAGACTAAAAAAGTACATGTTAGCTTATTATTCAAATAACACAAACCTTTGAGCTAATTTTGACCATGTTTGCGCCGTTTCTCATTGTAGGAGCTTAACAAAACTGCCAAAATGTGACTCTTCAGATGTCCTCATAGAACCATTTAGACAAAAAAAGGTTCTTCTATGGCATTGTGAAGCAACCTTATTTTTAAGAGTGTATGTAGTTGTTAGGGTGCTCTTATAGGTAACTATAGAACATTTCTGTACGTTGGTTTTCTCATGTAACAGTTGAGTATGTCTAAAACTCTAATAAGATTCAGCTGAGCAACTTAAAACTCTGTCACTTCTATGTGTTTGCTGAGACAAGTGACTGGGGCTGCAGTTTGTGTGTTGACCGCCACACTCTGACAGAGCAAAACATGCTGCTAATTCATCCCATCACATGACACATCACATCCATCTGACCCTTTACACATGCAGGGAGAGTCTCATACACTACCAGAACGTGACGACGAGAGAGACGGTGTTTGATTTGTTAATATTGAAAAAAATATATGAACATGCTTTAGTGCACAGTTAATTCATATTTGTTTTTAACACATTCGCCAATGTTTAAAAATGTAGAAAAAACTATAAATAAATGTATATTTAGAAATTCATATTAAATTAGACTAATATTTAAGTTTTGGGGTCAATAAAATGTAACATTTTTCTAACAAAAAGTCTCATGCTCACCAAGGTTGCATCTATTTGGTCAAAATTACAGTAAATACTGTAACAGCATTATAAAATATTACTACAGATTAAAATAAATGTGTTGTATTATTTTATATTAGGATTATTTAAAAGAGCATTTATTTGAAACATTTGCAACAGTGCAAACGTCTTCAATGTGTCCCTTTTATTTACAAAAAAATGTATATATTTTTATCCCAGAAGTGTTATTACAAATGTTGTCAGAGCACTGCTAACTGTTAGTTCATGATCATGTTAGTGAAGCATTTGAGTTGGAAAAAAACAGGTCTTTTGGGTCGGGCTCAAAAAGCTAAGTGTCTGAGCATCACTGAAGATTAAGTACAGTCAGGACAGCGAGTTCACCTCGGCCCATCAGAGAGACGGCTGAACTCCCCTGCTGAGTCACAACATGCGGCGGAAACGGCCACGGCCTAAACCTACTTGAGCAAGACAACGGACGTGAGAGGATCATAAGAATAAGAAGTGTAATGACTCTCAGCTGACATGGTTCATTACATCTTAAGAGTTTTATAAGCTAAATCATTAAAGCAGTTGAAGCAATACAAATCTGAAGGCTAATAAGTGTCTTCCTCCAGTGAGAGCTGCATCAACTAGTCTCATGTCGTCATGACCATGAACTATCTAAAGTATATTCTTTATAGTCAAGTTAATTTACACTATATTGCATTGCATTGTCAGTACTTACATGTTGATACCAAAACATTTCTAGGATATAGCCAACTAGGTTGTTCCTAGAGAACTTTCTTCCTCGGGTGGTTTTACTAGTTGCATTCACACCAGCAGCAGGAACTTGAGGCATTTGCAAACATAAATGTGGATCCCCTTTAACGTACAGTGTTACATATCGTTGGTAAATGCAGTTATCATGGGATAAATATATTTACTAAGCTTTTAAAAACTGCTGGATAGTCAGTGTTTCGTATTTGTTTGGCCAATCACTCAGCATATACTTAAGTCACTGGTGGTTCCGGTAGAACTGTCTTAGACTATACTCTGAAGTACAGAGCTAGATTCAATGCCCTAAATAGAGATCCTACAAGTAAGACCATTCCTAGCTCCTGCAGTAAGAACACAACAAAAACTAGGAACTTGTGCCAGTAGGCACTATGAAAAGGTTAGTGCAAAAGCTCCTAATGATAGCTGCTTCTCTGCAGAACTGGTAGTATCACTTCAGTTCAGTACCTGCTCACCAATCCTTCCGTTATAACTGCAAAGTGTGCATATAGTGTCAGAGCTCAGACAGTGCTAAACTTGATGGACTAAAAAAGGACCACGCTTTGCTCACTTTTTGTATAAACCTATTACTTATTCAAGATTTAAATACACGCCTTTTCTTCATGCAAATAAGCAAACTGGAAAGTTTCTGGATTGGTTATAGTGTTTAAATGTGAAACTGAATTTGAAACTTGCAAACCATAGCTACAGCAAGGACAGAGGCAAATCTGATACTGCATTCGTTCTTGTAGTTTAAATGCAAACCGATAAACAATTAATAAATCAAACCTTACTTGCTTGTTTTCCCCCTGAGAACTACATTATCGTACTGCTACAAGTTACAAAATGTTGGTCGTTTACAAACGGAATAGGCTACTTTTCATAGAAATTTGCATGTCTGGCAACCCCATGTGAGTCATGACCTCAAGGTCGAATCAGTTTAGTTTCATTTAAACAAGATATCCTTGGTCACACGTGTCAAATAACATTTTTAAAAGCAATCTTTACCAGAATAAGCTTCAATGTGAAGCAGACTTCTAAAAGTCTGGATATGTGAGACTAGGAACCAGCAATAACTTAAACAAACCTTGTCTCTCTGATGTTGCGTTGCGAGCACAAGGACACCAAATATAAGGATCCTGAAACGGCACAAAAACAAACCTCCCTAAGATCAAATGACAGGAACTTGCATTTGCTAAGCTCGGTCTATACAAACCAGTTAGTCAACAATTGTATTCGCCCTCTTCTTCATCCCTCTCGTTTCGAGTAATTAAGTACCCGGTTGCTTTTGTAGAGTCAGAATAACATCTGGATTCTCAAACACTTGGCTCGGCCAAAGAAAAAAAACAACACACACACACACACACACTTCCACACCATCTGTGAACAGTCTCAGGCCACGCTGCAGTCTCTCACAGCTGTCACCTTGGCCGACGCTGTCATCCTGAGAGCTCCTATAATGCACTGCAGGACAATGACAAGGGCAGAAAGCCCAGCATCCCGTCTGAGCAGTCACTGTTCACTGATGAAGACGACAGACCGACCAGTGACATCATGTTCTCGTGCTCAATACAGTAAGTGACACAATACACAAGACAAAGGAGCCAATCAACAATGTGTGGCACTCGGAGTTAATCAGTACACAGATACTCATTACATCTACTGACCGCGCAGGTCTTTCAGGGCTATAAAACAGCCATAAAATGGCCTGAATTGGGCCCTTAGCTTTTACGAGGCTCTCTTAGGTTTGTCGTTCACTATCAGAGAGTGTGATAGGTGACTGGAATCAACTGGCAGTACTATTACTATTAGAAATTATGAACAGTAGTTTTTCTGGCATACTGGAAAAGAAATAAATGTTGATATATTGTATTGTTGACATATATATATATATATATATATATATACATGACTTGTTTTGTCAAGTAAAATAGGAAATGTCGAAAGTGGCAACTAAATCATAAGTTCACAGTTCTCTTTAAAACAAACAAAACAAAGAATCTGAAATCCCTTTTGAGTTTCCTGCAGACCTCAAAGGAACTTTTCGCTTTCATTTGCTAGCGTTGGACTTTAAACTGAACTCAGATCTCATTTGGGTCAAACCCAGAATATTAGTTCTTCCTCTTATCATTATTAAATTAAATATTACAATATAATTTTACAAAAGCAATATATTTGTGTCATAGTTTTTGTGAGACATTGTACGATACTCTGGTTAAAGCTTTGAAGCACAAATAATGGCCACA
Organism: Enteromius anoplus; assembly: GCA_032359395.1. NCBI lineage: Eukaryota > Metazoa > Chordata > Actinopteri > Cypriniformes > Cyprinidae > Enteromius > Enteromius anoplus. The sequence goes on from JAUMHG010000196.1 coordinate 158,749, forward strand.
CCTGATATTGTGTGTGTTGACAGTGTTATGTTAATATTAACTATCTACTACTATGCAACATTTTGAATTTGCTTTCATTGTATATTTTCAATTTTCATTTAAATCACGTTTTTGTTAAGTTACTTTTTAGTTTTAAACAAAAACATTCCTGTTTTTAAAAAGGTTTTTTAAAAGTAATATGTATGTGTGTGTGTGTGTATATATATATATATATATATATATATTTTATTATTATTTTTATTATTATTATTTCATATTTTTGAATTTTTTTTATACTATCAAAAGTTTTATTATTGTATAGCTTTCAGTTTATATTTTCAGTTTTCATTTTCATTTTAGCTTACATTTAAATCATTTTGTTATGTGTTTGTTTTGTTTTATTTAGCTTAATTTTATTTGTAATATTTAAAAAAATATTTCAGCACCTCAACAATAAAATCACTTATCTTTCTCTGTTCCCTCCAGCTAGAGTTGATATTCTTCCCTGCTACGGCTAATTAGCTCAGAGACCAGCCTGCACAAAGCCCTCAAAGCCCCTAAACGACCCTGCGGGACCACGGATGGACGGATGGATGGATGGATGGACAGACAGACAGAAGAGAGGAGTGGCTCGTGCCAGTCTCTGTTCTGAGAGTGAATAAAGAGGTTGTGTTTGTCTGGCGGCTGCGAAAGACCCACAGCTGTTTTCAAGCGTCTGCTGAAGGGTGAGCAACTATTGTTCATTTGCATTAATTAAGAGTCAGCAGGAGAACAGGCCTTTGACCACATCATTACTCCAGTCTTCAGTGTCACATGATCTTTCAGAAATTGATCTAATATGCTGAACATTTCTGATTATTATCAATGCTGCTTAACATTCTTGTGGAAACTTTGAAACATTTTCTCAGGAGACTTTGATAAACTGAAATTTTAAATGAACAGCATTTATTTGAAATTGTGTAAGATCGTGAATGTCTAGGCGTGCATATACTGTAATACAAAATTTGTTGCCGTGCATATGATACACAGTTTTCACGTACATATGATACACATATAGCCCACAATTTAAATTGGGCTTTATAGCAGCTTTATAACAAACTCTAGAACCAGAATATAAATACAACTCTGTTTTGCAAACACTGTAAATGTTGTCTGAAGCACAAAAGGGACTTTTAAATGACCGATATTACAGTACTATGACGTAATTCTGGCGTCATCTACATATTGTCTGCTCGCTCTAAACGCTCCACGTACATATGTTCCCTGTCTCCATTGTTGCTTAACAGCATGTTTGACGAATAATGGCCTTATTCTTCTTGAACAATTGACATTAAAAAAACACACAGAAGACACAATAGAGAAGGTTATTCTTAGAGAAAAGTCAGCACCACTGCTGTATCCCAATCAACGAATTGTTTTGATTATAATAGTAGTAAGCATTTATACATAAAGGAGCTGGGGGGGCTAGTTTTCATCATAGGTTCAAATGTTCAGAATAATCTGTATAAATTGTGTCTTAAGCATACATTTTTAGGAAGCTGTTGGATAACAAGTGAACATAATAAAATTACATCTACAGACATGAGTCAGCCATGAACACTGTTCCCAGGACGAGGTTAAACAGCGACTGGATCTGTGTGTTTATGTTATAACTGATTAATACAAGTTCTTCTTAGTCAGAATAATGATTTGATGTATCTGAAGTCTCTTGCTTTCCTGTTTAATAATGCTTTGAAACAATTTCAAACAATTGCTTTTAAAGCACTATAAAAGCACCTTGTCCATTTGTGTTCAGTTTTGAAGAAAAACCACTATGCATTGTTTGCAGTACATGCTCAACACCTTTTATGATGTTAAGACTTTAAGATTCTGTATTTGCCTATACAATCTTATTTTGTTACTCAAACAAACATTTTCTGAAAATCTGTGAAGTTTCTTTGTTCATTAGGATCATTCCCTCTGTTTTTAACCAGAGCTAAATTCTCAGGGGGGATTCTGTAAAGCCCGTATAGGGGGGAAATCGCCCCCTCTTTACAGGAAAAACAGCCTCGGTGTTTAATTTACAGCATCTGGCTAACAAAAGCACGCTGACTGATCCTTTAATACCAGGCTCAGAACTCGGGCTCACTCTGTGTGGCCCGCACACCACTCAAAAAACGGCCTTCCCTTCTCTTCAGATGATTAAGCATGTAGACAATCAAACCGAGAGATCAAATGACGCTCCTTTTTGCATCAGCCCCAATCAGAGCTGGATGAGTTAACGGTGGTAACCATGACACAAAAATCATGTACCAATATCTCATTTGTTTCTTCTAGACAATAAAGTGATTCATTTGAAAACAAAAGGAGAAAAAGACCTAAGTAATGTCACATGAGTTTCTGAAGAGCTCTCAAACGTTTGCAGTCAAAAGAAGAGAATGTTGTATGAGCTTAAACATTTTGTAATCTATCCTTATCCACGGTAGCTTTAACCTCTAAGGATGCTACTGGTATAGAACCAGTAGAGAGTCCATTTTTTATTATGAGGTTTAATTCATTATGTGAAATTGTTTTTTGAGAGCCAGCGAATCATCCACTTGGTTTGAGATACAGTTCATGGAAACTCCAGTACAGCTTGCATAGCATAAATAACCTAAAATGTGGTAGTAAAGGTCCATGTTGACCAAGGATTTCATATAGTCCTTGATTTCATTGTCATCTAAACTACATTGCCAATTCAGATTTCTTTGTATTTATTGTGATTTAATTGAAACTTGTTACATTTGTTTTAATGAATTAGCTTTTATCAAACACTTATACAGTACTTCTGTCACAAACCCTCACGGAAGACTGGTCTGGCTAATAGTATTGTTAAGCAATCCTTTGCTTTGGACGTTTAACCTCTTTATATTTACACACAACCCAGCAATCAGACTCAAAAAACACTGATTAAAACCATCTTTTATTGGAGTGATCTGACTAAATGCATAACAAAATCTCATTTGCTCCAGCAGAGTCCTATAAGAGGCAGTTCTGCAGGGTGTTACCAAAGCGTTTCCATCGAAGGATTCGTGGAAAAACTACTGCATTTTTACAGATATAAGTCACCTTCCTGCAGCCCAATGAGAAATGTTAGACAGTAAGCCAACACGTGACTCATATTGGGGGGGGGTTGGTGGTCTAGATTTTTCCAGCTGATAGAAAATCTAATGTCTGACATTTCCATGGTAGATTCAGGGACACGTTGCATAATGTGAGTGTAAGATGAGGTAGACAAACACCACGATTCACTTATAAACACAGCCATCTGTGTGTGGCTTTAGTCAAGCTCATGAGCTCATTTTTAAAGGGAGAAATTGAATCTCCACAACATTACTTTTGTCTTTCTCTTCTTAATCTTAAATTTTGCCCCTTTCGAAGCAAATCTCTAAATGAGTTTTGTTTCTGCTGGTGTTTCTCAGATTAATTAGTCATGGCAAACCTAACCATCTTTTTACAAGCAATAAACTTGCATTGTGAGACACATTCCTCTTTAAAGCCATAGTGAAACCCATCGCCGCTCTTTACCGTGCGGAGATGGTGAACAGCCGCGTGTGAATGCTATGGTTACCATACTAATGCAAACTAATTTACAAACTACACTGAAGGGAGGAAAAAACGACTGCTGGATAAAGTAGGGAAACTGAGACCAAGAAACCAACTGAACCCAGTAGAATGATTAAAAGTGTTAAAAATCACTGTGACTGGAAATTAGACTAATTGAAGTGTGTATACTGTAACTACATGTAAGCTACACTTCCTTAAAAAGCATACACACTTTCACAAAATATGTTTGTTTGATCATCTAACTAAAGCAGTGACTTTAGAGAAGGATTTCAGTCTTACCAATAGCTGACTGAATATTTTTCACCCTAACACTAACTGTCTTTACAGGTGAAGAACTCATTTTCTTAGTTTGAACAGCAGCTACGCTAATTTTGTTCCTATTTGTTCTGTTTCTACCATGGGATTGTCATCCC
>JAUMHG010000197.1:0-16983 GCA_032359395.1 Enteromius anoplus
CTCGCCCCCCGGACAGTACGCCACATATGCTGAACTTTATCCTTTTTGATTATGAGGAAGCGCGAACTCTTGAAGTGCTGATGATCAATGTCAGGTGAGGAATCCAGGTGTGGGTAATCAATACTCCGGGGATTGTGATCGCTGTGTGTCTGTGAGGGTGGAGCCGGGTGTAGATGTTACACCCCTCCAGTCTATCAGTTAATGTCTTGTGGAGTGAAATGTTTCAGCTTTCTAAGAAATAATCTGTCATTAAGAAGTTTTTAACAGTAAACCATTGCTTTTAAATGAAGTATGAGCCAATTATTGATACACAAGTTTGTTGTCCTCCAAGTATGTCCATCTGTTGTTGTCATCTCACATCACAATTCACCCACATATATGTTTAGAGCTGCTTTGGACTGTTTTCACATGTAAATTGTTGGCATATTTAATTTCTGATTCCAAAAAAGAAGACTTTTTGTTTTACTGGAGAAAGCAAGGGCATGCTTTCCAAACAGAAGTACACCTTAAAAAATGCTACGGTAAAAACCCGTTAATTGTAAAGTCCTGTAAAATTTACAGGGAAAACTGTAAACTGACATTCCCAGAATTCCCTGCACTGCATTTCAAACACTGCTTGAATTTGATGCTCTTTTTTGGAAATAACTATGTTTTTTTTCTTATCAGTTCTGTTTATTAGGGTTATATGTAACATGTAATTTTGTTAAATGAATGTTTATTGCTTTTTTCAGTTTAATGTTGGTGTTTAGTGAATGACACTGAGCTCCTTCTATATATGTTCATATTAAAAAGCTGCTCGTGATGGGTTTTGGTTTATCATGTGACTTTCTGTAGGAAGGAAATCAGCATGGAGGAACAAGAGGTAAATCAACGATCTGAGTTACAAACCATTCTGCAGGCTTTAGAACAAGTGAAGATTCAACCACCTGCAGTCAGTCCCATCTTTCGGCCACCACAGTATTCAGGTGAAAGTGTATTATGTAATGGGTTCATAATCCAATGTTCACTGTTCTTTGAAACGCAACCACAACAGTTTCCCAACGATCGGAGCAAAAAGCCTTTATGAGCACATTGCTAACTGGAAGAGCTTTGCAGTGGACTGAAGCATTATGGACAGGTAAACGTGAGCACTTATCATCTCTTGACAATTTTATTCAGCATTTCAAAGCGGTCTTTGGACATTCTCTCTCTCCGCTCTCGGTACAAGATGGACTTCTGCAACTCAGTCAAGGGAAAACCACAATTCACAAATATATTCTTCGTTTTCGTACTCTTGCACTTACCAGTGGATGGAATGAGCCTGCTTTGTTAGCAGTGTTTCGCCAAGGTCTTTGTTCAGAAATTTGTGTCCAAATGGCTATCTACGATGATAATGTTGGGTTAGAAGCTTTCCTAAAAAAGGTTGCAAATGTCTCTTCTCACCATGACAATTCCCTTGCAGAGACAACGACCCCTGTTCGTACGGAATCTACTGCTGACTAACCCATGCAAATTAATTCTTATCATCTTCCTGAAAAAGAGAAAGCATGAAGACGAAGAGAGATGTGCTGCATGTACTGTGGAGAGACTAACCACTTTGTTAAAGACTGCCCAGTTCGACCTCCACAAAGATCAGTGAGTGTGGCTTTTATTGATCGTCCAATTCATCATCTTCCTCTAATCAATGTTATGATCAAGTATAAGTCTAAGATGTTTGCAGTGAAGGCTTTGGTGGATTCGGGTTCTGCAGGTAATTTCATTTTTTACAAGATGTCTCATCTCTATGGAAATTCCTCAGCAAAGAAACCCAATAACTTACAGCGTTACCACCATCCAGGGCAATCCACTTGACTGTAAGCCTATTAACATGTGTACTGCACAGATTGACCTTTAAATTGGCTGCCTTCATTTGGAAAAGATCAGTTTCCTGGTGTTAAGAAATGCCACCATAGACCTCATCTTAGGAAGATCCTGGCTCACACTTCACAACCCCACGGTCAATTGGAACACTGGTGAGATCATGAAGCAGAGTTCGTTCTTTCAGTGTATTAAACCTTGTGAAAAACGATCTCTTCCAGAATTGAAATGCTGTTCAACCTCCATAGAGAGCCCTGAGCCAAGCCACGTGACACCCATTCTGCAGGAGTGTCAAACTTTTCAAGATGTGTTCAGTAAACAAGCCGTCATTGGGATTGCGCAATTGACTTAATACCTGGTGCGAAGCTCCCCGAAGGCCACGTCTACCCTGTCATTACCCGAACAATAGGCCATGACCAAATATGTAGAGGAGGCCCTTAAACAGGGATTTATTCGACCATCAACTTCTCCTGCAGCTTCGAGTTTCCTTTTTGTGGCTAAGAAGGACGGAGGACTCAGACCTTGTATAGACTACCGAGTACTCAACAGCCAAACTGTCAAGTTTGCATACCCTTTGCCTCTTGTACCAGCAACCTTCGATTTGTGATAGTGTATATAGACGATATACTGGTCTACTCACCTAATCTTTCCACTCACCCAAATCACGTACGTCAGGTACTCCGAGAACATTCCTTGTTCCTAAAGGTGGAAAAATGTGAATTCCATTAAAAAACACTTCCTGGGCTATGTCATTTCTCCCACCGGAATATCCATGGAAAAGATGAAAGTGGAAGACGTTCAATAATGGCCCATACCCACTACCACCAAGGCTCTACAACGATTTCTGGGCTTCGCTAATTTCTGCGCCTAGTTCTCAAAAAAATTGACATCTGCTGAACAGAATTACGATGTGGGGAATCGCGAACTCTTAGCCATCAAGTTGGCCTTAGAAGAGTGGCGGCATTGGCTCGAGGGGTCGCAACATCCTTTTGAAGTTGTTACTGACCACAAGAACTTACAGTACTTAAAGGAGGCTAACGACTCAACCCTCGACAAGCCAGATGGGCTCTGTTTATCACACGGTTCAATTATAAGATTACTTACCGCCCAGGTTCTAAAAAAATGTAAAAGCACATGCTTTATCACGCTAACAAGATCCCGATCCAGCTCCTGAACAACCTGAACCCATCTTACCTGCTTCTGTTTTTGCAGCCCCCATCCAGTGGGAAGTAGATGATCAGATCCGCCATGCCACAGTTTCCGAACCAGTCCCTCCAACCTGTCCACAAAATAGGACTTATGTACCTACCTCGTTACGCTTATAGATCCTGGACACGGTACATACCTCTCCTGGAGTGGGACATCCAGGTCATCACCGAACCTTGAGGCTTCTTCAGAACAGGTACTGGTGGCCAGACATGAAGAAAGATGTCTATAATTATGTTCACAGTTGTTCTGTGTGTGCCATAGTCAACGTACCCCGACGATTACCTGAGGGGAAACTCATGCCTTTGCCCATACCCCAGCACCCATGGTCACATCTGGGCATAGATTTTGCCACGGACCTACCACCATCTCACGGATTCACCACTATCCTAGTTGTGGTAGATCGTTTCTCCAAAAGCTGTAAATTAATCCCTTTAACTGGACTCCCCACAGCCTTTGGAACTGCCCAAGCCCTGTTCCAACATATCTTTAAACATTTCGGCTTACCTGAAGACATCGTGTCTGACCGGGGCACCCAATTTACATCTAGGGTCTGGAAAGAATTTTTCCGTCTGTTGGGAGTTACCATAAGCTTATCCTAAGGGTATCATCCGCAAAGCAATTGCCAGGCAGAAAGACAGATTCAAGAGATCTCACGCTATCTTCGGGTCTACTGTCATGACCACCAGGCCGAATGGAGTCAGTTCCTCCCATGGGCGGAATATGCCCAAAATTCTTTACGACAAGAATCCACAGGTGTAACTCCTTTCCAGTGTTTTGGGCCATCAACCCCCGTTATTTCCCTGGTCCGAAGAACCCACTCAATTACCTGCTCTGGATCACTGGTTCCGAGAAAGCGAGCGAGTATGGGCCTCAGCTCATGCCCACCTACAGCGTGCTATCCGTCGACATAAGAGCAATGCAGATACCCGTCGCCTTCCCATGGCTCAATACCAACCAGGGGAAAGAGTCTGGCTCTCTACTCTAGATATCAAGCTACGGCTGCCTTGTAAAAAGTTAAGCCCAAAATACATTGGTCCATTCCCCATCGTTCGCTAAGTCAACGAGGTCTCCTATGAACTCCAACTCCCACCTCAGTATCGTACACATTCTACCTTCCATGTCTCTTTTCTAAAGAAATACTTTGACCCCTTACTTCGCCAGCTCCAGTCCAACCTGAGGCACCACCACCAGAGGTAGATCCATCAGAGACTATCTACCAAGTGAAGGAAATTCTTGATTCCAGACGAAGAGGGGGTCGCCTACAATATCTTATAGACTGGGAGGGGTATTGGCCGGAGGAGCGGAGAACCGTCCAGCTCCACGAGGTTGGGGGGGACCACGACGCTCAGTTAGAGCATCGGGAGATACTCGCAGAGGAGGGGGTAATGTCACGTCTGCAACTGCCACTGATCTCAGGTCACACTCATTGCCGCGATCTCAATCCCCAGAGTTCAGATGGCTAATTATACTTACCTTTAAAAGCCAAACAACACCACAGCTTCTCTGTCGGAGATTGAGGTAACAACATCACTTCTGTCTCTTGTTATCTCTGCTTTCTTTTGCATCTCAGAAACAACCTGACTATCGAAGAACTGGTGAAGTTGAAATCTACTTACATGTACCGATCTCGCTGCAGTCTGGAACCTAAAGGACCGTAAGATTAGCGAACTCTGATGATACTCACCTGTGTACTTACCTGACTGCTTTACCTGAATGACTTACCTGAATTATGGATCCCTAAACCACAGTGAAGACGGAGTAAAAGGAAAACTAGTTACCAGCTTGGATGTGAAACCATACCCGCCTCGCTCACCTAAAAGCCGGTCTCCCTCCCACTGATCACGCCGTGCTGGAAATCAGCTGTTTCACTCAGTCCAGTTAAGAGATATGATAACCTGTTCTACTTACCTGTGTCCAGGCGACGAAGATGAGTCTAAGAGGAGCCGGGAAAGGATTCGATCTATGAAAAGGATATTCCTGTTCTCTGCATTGCATGCACTGCATCTACTCACCTCCTGTGTTTATTCCTCCCCTTTATATATATGTACAATAAAAATTATAATTTTGGACTCTCAACCTTGTCTTGTTGTCCATAACAGAAAGTTACACTTTCTGATCACCGCCTGCATTTGGTGTTTATTATGTGTAATTACAATAAATACTTTATAACCAAGGTCCATGGTTATCAGTCCAGACACATTACTTCTTCAGATATAACATGGCTTCTGATGCACCTCAGCCTGACATTACTAGCACTGAGGCTTGCATGTTAAGTCTGGCATGAGGCAGATTCATTTATCAGAGCGCAGAGCGGCTGTCAGTGGGCTGTAATGAAGTCCAGCCGCTGATGAACCCAGATATCACTCCAAACAACAGAGCATCATACATCCGATGTCATATTCCAAACGTTCACCCGCCATTAAGTCAGAGCTGATGACCTGAAGACGGATGTAAACCGACAGCGGTCACAAACATATCACTGGAGGTTTAGCTCAAAAACATTCACTCGTGGATGTGAAGAGCATTCAATAAAACAACCTCAGTTTTTTCCTCTTTTCTCACTCTTATGTGAAAAAACTTTTCTTGTTCTCAAGAAGAAAAATGCTAATGAAACATATAAACAATGAATAATTCATGCGAGTAAACATTTTCCTCTATCTGAGAAGCTTATGCATAATTTATATGATAATTTCACTATATTTCAGTATTTTAGAGCATTTCCTCACTCATACTGACCCATTTTATCTGCACTTCTCTGTTCATAATTCATACAGCGTACAGAGACGTTTACTGTTGTCTCTATATTCGGTGGCTTCTGTAAGAACTAGAGTGCTGCAGACTAATCACACCCATGTTTGCCATAACTGCTCTCAAATATAAATATAAATTTACAATCAGCCAATCACACAGTGTGCAGCACACCCAGAGTTTAGGGGGCATTATGCATCATTATGAGCTAACATGGGAGGGTGGATGGCTTTAGTTTACTGCACAAATAGATTTATGTGCAATGAGATATTTGTGCATTAGTGCATGCATGTGTTAGCATTTCACTGTATGTGTTTAAGTCTAAATAATTACAGATGGTTTTAGCAATCTACTTTTTCTTTTTAATCCTTAGACTCTCTCTCTTTTTCTGTCTGAGAGAATCTGTTGAGACTGTTCCCTTTCATTGCTCGAGGCAAAAAGAGCAGAAGAGTTGGAAACCTGCTCTGTCATTGAAAAATTGTATGGATTATGGATTGTAAGTAGCATACAAATTAAAGAAAGAAAGAAACATTAAAGTTAGAGGTTCTTTGAAGGAATTCAGTATACTGTATGAAGAGTGTTTTATAAGGATTTGCAATGAAGGAAACCCAGTTTTTGCTCCAAATACATTTAGCAGTAAATCTGTCAGTATTTGTGGCCCGCTCTGGTGAAATCACGTTCTATTTTATGATACAGTCCAATAATATGAAAAAAATTAGATTTTTCTTTTTTCTTTTTAGCTAACTTCAAAGAACAGACATTCAAAAAATAATCTCCCAAAGTTTCGTAGGCCAGATAATTGAGTCAGTGTATTCAAATGACTATTAAATTTGACTTGAAAATAATGTGATTTATATAAAAAAGCAAAAAGCTTTCAAAGGCTATTTTCTCACGTTTTCAATTGGAAAAAGAGGGCAGACGACCATAATTCAAATGGGTATATCTTTAACCATTCAAGGTATGACTTTAACTAGATCTCATTCTTTGACATTTGAGTCATTGTGACTCATTTTGCTGGATCAGGTCACTCTTATAATATGGCCAGAAAGCAATGATTTTTATTGTGTTATAAAAAGTGTTCTTCTTAAGGCTTAGAGTATTCACACACTTCTTTTATAAAAAATATTTAGGCCTATAAAAAATTAAGGACAATTTTGGTAGCAAAACTGCTATATAGCCTATAAAAAAAAAAAAGGCTGCATTTATTTGATCAAAATAGAGCAAAACATGTTAAATATTTTAAACATTTACTGTAACTGTTGTTGACATAAATATATTTTAAAATGTAATTTATTCCTGTGATCAAAGCTGATTTTTCAGCATCTTTACTCCAGTCAGTGATCCTCCAGAAATCATTCTAATATGCTAATTTGAAAGATTTCTGATTATTATCAGTGTTGAAAACAGTTGTTCTGCTTCATGTTTTTGTGAAAACTGATTTTTTCAATGGTTCTTTTATTAACAGAAAGTAAAAATGAATACTTCTTTTTATAATTATTATTTCTTTAAATGACTTTACTGTCACGTTTGATCAATGCATCCTTCCTGAATGAAAGCGTACTAAATAAAATAATAAACTTAAACATACAAATAACACCCTATATTTTTGAAATGCACTTGTAAACTGGGTCAGTAATGTTTAAACAAAGTAATATTAAAACTTGCTAAATTCCCTCGCTGTCAGAGTTTGGCAGGTTCTTCTCTCCCACAGTCTCCAGCTGTCCAGCGGGGTGCGCCAAGTCACAGTCGGAGCGCTGCTTACCGTCTAACACTACTCATCCTCTTCTCTTTTCTGGTTCAGATGCAGAAAGGCCAGACCTCAGCGTGCGGGCGCTGCCCTCTGCCCCGCTGACCTGATGATGATGAGAAGACTCCGGCAGACGCAGTGTGTGCGACGTTTAGACAGCTTTGCTGATTAGAACCAGATCATTTGAGTTTTGCCGTGTCACAAAGTGGATGGGGTGAGAGATAACATAAAAGAGTGAATAAAATTGTATTACAGTGATCTAATTTTTTCCATGGCAGTTTAACTGTTAAAGGAAGGTGTTATCAATGCCAAAGGTCAAAGGTTAGATTTAAATGTTAGTATAAAAACACACTTAAAAAAAAAAACAGATTAATAAATGTTTACTTGTGAAGTGCAATGAGTACCTGGAGAAATTCTGAGCCAGTCACGTCAATATCACGTGATTAAAACAGAAACGAGCTTCTCGCCAACGCGATGTTTAATTTTCTGACTGCACGCGCAAGCCCTTTACTCGCCATACAAGGAGCTAAGAGTGTGCATTAAGGAAACCTTTTCTAAAGGCTAATGTAGTAAAAATGCACATGTATTTATTTATTGTGTCGCGTTCGGTTATTTGATTACGTTAGAGATGCACGGTCACATTTGAATGTAAGTAGATGCTCCGTATTGCGGTGTAGTTACGGCTACTTCCAGCAGGGGCTGACTGGACCACAAATGTCGCTGCTACGCATAAATTCAAGCTTGTGTTGAAGCGTTTGGGTTTAGACAGAACATGTGTCGGGCCTTTGGATAAAAGATACTTAAAGCATGCAGGAGGAAAAAAAACACTATACGAAGAAAAGCCTTGAAAACAACATTTCATATTCCAGGAAATGTCACTTGATATTCATTTGATATTGTGCTCTGCCTTACTATTTTCAAGTTCAATGAGGCTTTTAATATATTGAAATACATGTAATTTAAAAATAAGTATGCAAATGTTTTAATTGTAAGCATTTTATGGCACTGTGCTCTGTGCTTGCCACATTCCCTAGCGACAGAACTGTGTTCTGCCTGATTTTCTCCTCTGAAGAAGACTGTGGGCGCACTAATGTGATTAATAATGATGCTACAAGAGTGAAATTAATAGCTACTTAAGTAATTAGGCTGAGGAGAGTACTCATCATATTATTCATCTGCATGTTAACGCCTCTCATTACACACAACTGAATGTCAATATTTCAACTGTCCTGAGAAATACACAAACATTTGATGCATTCTTCAGTATATTTACTGTGTATAGAAGCTGTGAACCTGCGATCCTCCTGCCAGTTTTGCGGTTTCTGTCCATGTATGCATTCTGTTACTTTTTACTTTTATCCCGTTTTATGCATTGGCTATCTGAAAGATGCTATATAAATAATTACTATTATTATTAGTATTGCTTGATATTAACGCTTGCAAAACAATTTTCCTGAGAACAAAAACAACTTTACTAAATGCAGTATATATTTAGGCTACGGTTAAAGATCTTTTTTTGTTCCCAAGGAAGCAACAGAATCTTCATAAATGCATCATCATTTGCCGGATTCCTTTATTTGGGCTATTTAAATTATACACCTATTTTTAATAATATATTATTGATGTTGAGTTCACATCTGTAATAAAATTCGACAGGCATCCGTTCGTATTTGCATAGCCTATAAGGCAATGTTAGAATTAATTCTATAATCTTGCCGCTTAATTCAAACATTTAGCCTGGTCTAAATCACCACAGCCAGTCTGCAGCACACCTGATATTCTGTATCTTCGTCCTCAGCGCCTGTTTTATAGACTGCCGTGTCTCTCTTGGTCTACAGGGGGCTGTAGTGTACCACAGAATCCAGCGCAGATGAAAGCCTCGCGACGGTCCCTTTCACCGTCAGAGACTGTTTATGCGCGCTTGCATTTATTTGTGTAGCCTATGTGGCTTGTGTGTGTGTGTGTGTGTGTGTGGCTGCCGGTGCGAGCGTCTGATGAGTAGGCCAGAGAAGCATCTGAATTTTAATGATGTTGAAGATGATATTGTGTGTCCTTCAGCCTGTTATACTGACACAAGCTCTCCATAAATCATCATATAAGCCCATCGTAAAATCAATAGCGAACTGCAACCTCAGCGCCGACGCACTCTACGCCTCTCTCACACCCAACAGCCTAAACTTTCGCCGTGATGCCGTTTGACCCGTGGGTTAAGATCAGAGCGTCTTTAATTTGTATTGTAATAGAGACTTTCTAATCCGTAATGAAATGTCTATTAGCCGGGCTTTGCTGGGAATATTGGTGATCAGCTCGCGAAACAGCCACGGCAATTACGTTTGTGTCTTTGTCCTGGAGTGAGCGAAGCCAGTTTAGCCGCTCGATAAATGTTAATCCAGTGAGGAGAGAAGCAGGACTCACGCCGGATTTTTTCCCCCAGACTCGGCTTTGATCTCTCTGCCCTGCGCTGGTCCTCCAGCAGAGCACAGACGACGTCCAGCACACAAAAACCTCCCCTTAGCTGCTTCATAATAGAGTTTGTCTGAAACAAACGCCATGAAGGCGACCTGTTGCTAATTTGTTTACAATTGAGTGTGGAGTGTAGCTAAAATATCTCCGTGTTGGAAGTAACTATCGTTACATTGTTGTAATTTAATCACAAAGTAAATGTAATCAGTTACATTTAAAGGTGTATTTAAATTAGACGTTTGACCTGGCCTCATAGACAGAGTTGTGCTTAAACCAGGATTAGGCCATAGTTCAATTTTTTTATTAACATCATATTTCTATAGAAATTACAGTATTTTTCGCAGCTGTTTGCCAGTAACTTACTGTAGATTTAAATGTATGGTATTTACTAGGGGCAATTTGTTCAAAGATAAATGAACTTTAAATACGAACAAATCTTTATCTTTACAGGACAAATTAAATTAAATAATCTCATGCCTCATGCAAAGAATTTCTGGCAACCAATATCAGAAGAAAACAGAAAAAAGTTAATGAGGATTTCTGTTTCCCAGAATGCTTTTCATGAGGCTGTTTTTAATCGTTTTATCCTGTAAAGATAAAAGACTTGTTTTTGGTTATTGTTCATTTATATATAAACAAACTGTTGCCAATAAATTTGATAAATATAAATCTTCAGTAATTACTGGCAAACCAGCTGCATAACTACAGCACAGTTTTGTACAGTGATGGCTTAGAAAAACACATTACTGATGTGCATCTGCATACAAAACATTTGCTGACATGTTTTAAGATCATTCGGTGCAACTTTCTTTAAGTTGAAACAGCTCAGATTTACATTTTAGTCTACTATGCTTAAGCTTTGCCTGTGAAACCAGGACTTAATGATATTTCACATGCAGATTTATTTGACTTATTTTATTCATATTACATTGTACTGCTTTAAAATATGACACACAATAATGTTTCAGGAGTTTAGGATACCAAATAAAAAATTGATTTATTTCCTGTTTGGGTTTACATGATTTAAAGATATTTTAATAGCATTTTTGAATGCAAGTGTTTCCTCTTATAGCTATGCAAAGATTTGATTCCAAAAACAGTATCATAGTTGACCTAATTCTTTCTCAGAATAATACAGCTGCTAAAGTCTGGTTTTGTGCTGGCTGTGCTTCAGGTGATTTGAAGAGATTTTGAAAGTGATCAGTGTTGAGTAGCACTATAACCCTGCCTGCTATAAATATTTCAAAATGATTAACAATTGAAAATTAGACAAGTAATCACATGTAATCAGTTACATTACATTAATAAAGTACTTAGTTACACTACATAGCACATTTTAAAAAGTGTAACTTGTAATCTATAACCTCTTTCATTTCCACTAGTAATTATCCTCCGATACGACGGAAAATCTGTGGAATAAAATACTTTCTTTCGCTGCACATGCAAAGTGGATGGATTTATGATTCGACATCCTTTCTTACCTTAGGACCAAAACAAGAACCGGAAACAAACAAAAATGTTAGGGAAGGAAAAAGCGGGACTGTTTTTACAGTGATCCCTCCAACCAGCAATTCTGACATACAAAATACAGCATGTAAAAGACCCTGACGGCATCCAAACCGCACACACACATTTCTTCCCACAGCCTGTGAGCCGTTAACAGCTTATGAAAGTCAAATGGAAATATGGCATAATCTGACAAGTGGAGTCTGTGCTTCAAAAACAGCTCTAACAACAGACACACACACAGGTACAGGCACACTTGCATGCACGCGGATCACAACTGGACTGTGTGTGTAATCTGCCTATCCAGGAAACTACAGGTGCTCACAAACTATAAGGAAATAAACTACAATCCAAACTATTTTCAGACACAGCAGGGGTAGGTTTAATTGACCGTGTGTTTAGTAGATCTCATGCATGTAGGAGATGTGAAAGAAATAAAAGAGAGAGTTAGTCTTCAGTGGTAGTATTTGCTGCATCACACGAGTGCTGTTGGATCATAAACACAGTTTAGCACCCTGCTGAGATACTTAAGACCCAACAGTCTTACCATACTCTCACTAATTACAGGACAGAACCTCTCCTCAGCACCCACCAGGACACCACTTCATACTCAGAGCTGCTCTCCTTGCACAAGTATGGATAGATTCATCTGAGATGGAAAACAAACAAACAAAGAGGCATGATTGGAAAACATGTTTACAAATATTCTTGATTTGAATAAATTGCAAAATAGATTTTCATAGTTTTGTATTAAAGATTTTTTTTTTTTATTCTATTGGGTAAAAAGTGTCTTTAAGTTATTGTCTGTGTGCATTTTTTTTTTTGTAATTTTTTTCAGAACTTATTTCATATAAAGTCTAGTACATTCTATGTCAGAATTTTAGCGTCTTCAAGTCATCATCTCATTGTCTATTTGAATTACACAGCTTTTTTTCCTGAATAAATGTATGAATTTATGTATGTGTGTGTGTTTATTTATTTAATTTTTTGTGGGGCATAACATGACAAATATAATCATCCATGTAGAAAAATCTCAAAACTAAATTCAGTAAACATAATTTTACTTGTTCATTATGTGGCAAGATTAATTCAGGTCTTTTCAAAACAAAACCATCCTTAAATCTAAAAAATCCTAACATTTCAAATATCCAACAATTCAGTACTCAATATGAATATTTAAAAATGTGTGTTAGAAAATGTTCTTTTCTTTTTTTTCTCTCTCTTTTTTTTTGTAATGGCATTATAAAAACAAAAACAAACAAAAAATAAATAAATCTGATATTTCTACATTTTATGCATTTTAAACTAGATTTTTAAATAACTTTCCTTTTTTGTTATTGTTTTTATCATTTATAATGATGTTGACCATTTTCCAGTGATAATATAACAGTGAATTTAAAAACAAGTTATCTGTTTAATGTCTTTCTCTCTCTCTCTCTCTCTCTCTCTCTCTCTCTCTCTCTCTCTCGCACACACAAACACACGCACACACACACACACACACACACACACACACACACACACAGCGTATCCTCTTCTTTCTTGCAGATCTTGCTGTACACTCTCTTACACACATATAAATGAGTGTGTTTCGGCAGAGACACTGGTACGGTGTCATCAGCAGAGCTGTAGTTATGCTTCTGTGACAGAGGTGGTGTGAGGCTCTTTCTGTGTGTGTGTGTGACACTATGCAAAGGGCAGAGCGTGTAGTGTAGGTCATACACATCTGACAGCGGCAGTGTGAAATTTTAAACAGCAGCTCGTCACTTCACCATATTTCATTCTTGATTTGTTTTATAAGAAATCATGTTTATAAATAAAATAACTTCAAACACTGGTCACTTACAACAAAGATGAGAGTGAGAAGGAGAGGGAGAAGTCGTGAGTCTGACAGGGTGTCCCATGAGGCCGTGCGCTGGGTGACCGGGCTCTGAGTGTCTGGGGTCACACAAAGCTTGACCTTTTACTTCTGTCTGCACTGTAAAAGAGACACGAGCATCATCCAACTGCTGAGTACCGCAAAATTGACATACTTCTCTCTGTCACGGTCACATACTTCAGATATTTGTGTTCCTCTGAGAGAACAAAACATATGCATTTAATCAATGGAAGTGTTCCGATGTATGTTAGTATGTGATATACTTAACCAACCAGTTACCTTATTTTCAGAAATGAATAAATGAAGTAATTAATAAGTTAAAATGATTTATTAATCTTACAGTGTATTTTGGTGTGCATCAGTGTTTTTTAGTATCATCATTAATATACTAGTTTTGTAAATATTTTGAATTGAATTCTATTTATATCTTGTCCCGTACATTTTTGTTAATATTTTAGTGATTCTGTTGTGTGTTTTGTTATTTTTAATTAATAATATGTTTTTTTAAATTTATTTATTCCTGTTTTTTGTATAGGAACCAATTCTCGCTATTAATTTGTTGCTATTAGCATGCCTGTTATTAATATATTCTGCATGATCCTAATCCTTGTAAATGTAGCCACCTTACTAACTATTAATAAGATATTAAATTTATTAGGGCCAAAACCATAGCTAATAGTGTGTTAATAGAAAGAATTAGACCTCAAAAGCATTTTTTATTCATTTTGGTTTATAGTTCAGTTATTTTAGTACTTCAACTTAAGATTAGAAATATTGCCTTGGCAAAGAGCTTAAGTAAAAGTTTTGTTGGTTTATTTGATCAGTTATGATTTATTGTATTTCAAGTATTTTTCTTTTTAGTTTTAATTAATGAGGTATTTTCAAAATGTAATGTTTAAATCAATGTGCTACTTGCAGTTTTTTGTAATTGTTTGGGAAATTGACAAGAAAATAACACAGTGGAAATGGACACAGCATTTCTTTTTCCAGTATATTTAGCCAAAGTACTGCTCCACTTTTCCGATAACGCTGAGGAAAAAACATGAGCAGAGAAAGCCGAGAGTCTCCTTATGATGGGGCTGGCACACACTTACCTAAGGAAAACTTTAAGAGAAAATATCTATCAGGAGGAAAGAATTAGATTGACCTAAGCAGAGGGAGAGAGTGAAATGAAGCAGGATTTTCAGCATGAGCCGCTACATAACCTTCAGGAGGATTCTATTTTTCATTAGAGAGGTGTCAGACGCTCGCCTTTAATACCCTCATCCTGGCTGTGAGGAGAGACCTGCCCCAGTCTCAGCACATAATGAACAGAGCCCAACAGCCCAGTCACAGGCAAATCAACACCAACACACACACAACACACACTTCAACACACTCCGTCCAATAACTACAATGTTTGCTATTTGATGCATCACAAGACCTGCTCATTCCAGGAAATAATCTCTTCTAAAACACACAGTAAAACAGTGTCAAATCTTCATTTGTGTTTGGAAATCCTCTTTATAACATCAGTCTAAACCAAAGTTGTTTCATTTATTAAAGTTGCATCATTAATTGAGTCATTTATAAAGAGAAAGGATTGACTAATAATGTGCACTGAAGAATTGTAAACTGCATTCCAATCTAATTAACTTACAATGCTATTTAACTCATTAAAATTCTTTTTCCATTGTATTTTGGTTGTCTGAATGACATGATTTTTTTTGTCCAGTATGATCGCTCACTTGACATAATACAGCTCGCAGTGGTTTCTTTGAGGAAGCAGGCGTCGTCTTAAGTGCTACTGCAAGTGTAATGGTAACAGCTGTCCCAAACACTACGTCTCACACAATCTGTTAGCTGTTGTGAAAGAGCAGTACTAGAGCACTTAGACAGCGCTAAACAGCTGTGGCATAAGAGTCACTTTCTTTTATGACCAGATGCAAAACGCCTTTGGTAGTTGCAGGTAAATGCAAAATCCGAAAACGCGTGCAGATCTATCAATTCATGACATGTATGACAAAATTAGCTGGGGTAGGTTTACTTAGTTGCATCCTGTTTGAGTAGAGTTAACCAATGTTTCCAACATGGCATGAGCCACTATGCAGGATGGAATCCAAATCAGATTAAGAGTCATATGTAAGTGTAATTGGATGCAAACAGTTTAGGAGTTGCTATTAGCTATAAAAAGGGTGCATAGGCTAAAACATGATCTTAATTAAGCATACTGTATAGGACAGAGGTGTCAAAACCTGTTCCTGAGGGCCCAGGATATTTGTGTCACGCCGTCATGTGTCACCTGTCTCTTTCTTATCATTTATTCCATGTGGTCCTTGTGTTTTGTTTACATTCTGTATCCTCATGTTTTCCCTTGTTTGTAACTCCGCCCCTTCCTTAGTGTTCACTCCCTGCCAGCAGTGTGTTTCCAGGTGTTCTCTATTGTCTGTGATTATGTCCTGTATTTAAACCGTGTCTTGTGTAATGCCCAGTTGTCGGTCGTTAAAGTTATGTTTGTCCGTTTGATTGTCCGTCAGCTTCCGTGTCTCCTTGAACTTAATAATTCTTCACATTTTCTTTGTATCTCCTGCCTCCAAGCCTCCTTGTTCCTGCTGAGAAGCGAGACTGCGACGTCACCGCAGCGTAACCGTGAAAATTTGTTTACTTTGGTTAGTTCAGCCCCACCCCTAAAACACACCAAAACAAAAAAAAAACAAAAATGTAATTTGTATTCAATTTTTATGCTTCTATTATTTTTTGACAAAATATAGTCACTTTTATGTTTTGTTCTTGTTCTTTAAATTGTCTTTACATGTGCAACATGAGTGATAATGGAACTTCATGAACTTTACAGAGTCTAGTATAGTTTTATTTAGTAGTATAGTAGCATATATAAAAGTGATCTAGTGCACTGTTATTGGCCGAATACCTCAAGCGTTTGGCAGAAATGTTCCACCCCTTATAACGTGTTGCCACGCCAGCGCTTTGACACCAAAACAATAAAACACATTACAAATGAGGCATTTGTTGCATCCAGTGGAGACATAATTACTGACTGTTCTTGCAGAGGTAGAACTGCCTCTCTTTCTAGTCTCTGTGCACAGCCAGCATAGACTGCTCTATCAGGTTCAGGAATCAGTCCTCCGTAAATTGGCTGAATAAACTCTGGAACAGTGTTGGAAACACAACTTAACACTGATTTCTTTACAAAATAGTTTCACTTTCACAACGACACACAGCATCTCCAGAACTTGGCGTCTGCAGCAACACTACAGACAGAATAATAGCTCCGCCTTCTTTCTTTGCATAAACATGGCTGTGTTTTGAAAATAAACCCACTCTGTGACGTAGAAAAGTGGAGGTGTGTCTAAATTAGCCGTTTTAAAGGGGTCACACAAACCAAAATTTCAACTAGCTAATATTATTATTTAGGGTCTTAATAGAAAGTTTGTAATATAGTTTGTTTTAAAATTTCTCAAAGGTAGTTTTAAAAAACGCAAATTTTCCCCTGTCAAAAACAGAAATCCCTCTGTTCTGTGTACTTCCCCTTTAAATCTTCACGAGCTCCGCTGACTCCGCCCCTCTTTTCCGAGGCGCTCCCAGAGGATCTTGTTTT
>JAUMHG010000197.1:25502-36655 GCA_032359395.1 Enteromius anoplus
CACCCCCCCCCCCCCCCCCCCCACACGACATACAGTTTAGTTTTGTATTGCATTTTTTTGGTAACACTTTATTATAAGGTGTCATAAGAGTAATTACCTAATTAGGTACTTAGTAGTAGCCGTTGTACTTACATGAAATAAAATTTACTTATCATGTAACTAAGTTCTGGAATAGCCTGTGATTACAGTTCATAATTATGTAGATGTAACAGACAGCTACTGTTACACATATGTTACACACCGAGTCTGTTACACAGGTAGTAACACACAAGTACAATCTTGACACAGTTTATTTTAAGTAGCTTATGTGTGTGTACTTAAATTTATAATTACGTTGTGTAAAGTCTGCAACACATATGACAATCTTTTGGTTACATAAGTATCTGTGTAAAAGACTCGGTGTGTAACAAATGTGTAACAGCAGCAGCCTGTTACATCTACATATATACAAACTCTTCCATAACTTAGTTACGTGGTTAGTACATTTTGTTTTATGTAAGTGCAACGGCTAATACTAAGTACTTACTAGGTAAGTACTCTGTTTTGTAGACATGTTACCATGTCCAATTGGCAGTCATTATAATAACAAAGCTATGTAAGGGCATAGGTAAGGATTGCATAATTAATTCTTAATTCTGTTGAAGAAACATATTGTTTTTGTATGATACGCAAAACGTATCTAATATATGAACATAACTCATTTTGGTATGTATGTGTGTGTATTTATATACGCCTAATAAATATACACAGCACACATATGTGAACAAAAAGAATATTTGGAATGCAATTAATTGCAATTAATAGTTTGACAACACTACTTATATTTGATTATACTCACTGATGCAAATGAAATCATTCTTTTGTATAACATAATAAACAAGTCCAACCTAAAAGCCCAAATCCAGCAAGAAGAATCTTGAGGCATGAGGTATAGTGTTTGTCACTGAAGTCAGGACAGTAAAATAAACTTTGCTTACCCGACACTTTCTTTCCAAGCACACAAATAAACAAGCTCCGACATCTCTATTTCATATTAGCCGAACTGAAATCAATGTGGCACATTTGTCTTTATTACTGAAATAAATAGCTTTTTCATTATGCTGTGATCTCTCCCTCTCTCGCTCTCTCTGCTTCTGTTGCCATTACTTAAGGGCTCTCCTTGGGCCTGAGAGGCCTCTATCCCAATGTCATTCATTTGGCACCGGCAGTAACAAGCCTCTAACCATTCAGAGACAGAGCGTAAGCAGCCATTTCCGCTCGTAAGGGGAGGAGAGATTGAGAAGGAGGAGGAAGGGAGATGATCGAGAAGCTGAAATAAGCAGAGGCCTGAAAGCACAAAAGAAAGCTGAGGATGTAGATTTGCATTTTCTGTGGCCGGGCCAGTGTGTGTGCGTGTGATTCATGGGCCTGACAGATGCCGGGTGCAGCTGGCTCTGTCCTTGATCGGCCCTGTAGCCCGGACAGCGCTGTCATTCACCATTGCCCAAATTATCTCTGTATTGACTGCACAACCCTCTGTGACAGCAACGTAATGGCTAATTACCCAGGATGCTTTGGGTACTTTCAAAGCCCAGACTCTGTAGCCAAAACAGAGTGAGAGAGAGAGATGGAGAATCGGGAAATGAATCTTAGATGTTAGGAAAGAGAAACGATAGGAACAAAAAGAGAAAAAGAGATTGTGTGATCTCTGAAAGAGCTCTGTCCGATGCGTGCTGGGCAGGAAAATGACAAGAGTTGAAAATCACAAGGTTTCATCTGATTGGTTGGCAGTGGCTGCTGGGAGTCACAGGTTAAAAGTCTCATCTAAAGCGATAGATCACCCCAAAATGACTTTTCTGCCATTATTTACTCATCCTTATGTCATTCCAAACCTGCATGAGTTTTATTATTCTGCAGAATGCAAAGAAGATATTTAAAAAATATTCTTAACTAAACAATTTCACTTCCCTTTGGGACATGAGACATGAATTAAGCAGTACTTTCTAATTTTAGTCTATAATTATGCAGCATTAAACATCTATGTAGAAAAAAGTATATGACAAGTTTTTTTAATTTTCTATTTATTTATTTATTTTTTTGCAAAAATTTTTTTAGTTTTTTTACATTTTCAAAATCCATGCGATTTTTTAACTATGTTGTCATGTTTTATTGTGTTTGTTAGCTATATTTTATAGTTATTTTTTAACCGAATAATAAAAAAACAACAACAACAGCAGTTTGATGAATTGGAATGCAAAATAAAAAATTTTTTCACACTATATATTAGATACTATATATTTAGTTCTATCTGCCCTTGTCTGTGGATTAGGTATATGATGCCGTTTTGTCTGGATTTAAACAAATAAATAAATAAACAAGTAATTAATGCAATCCAAATTCTTGAACAGAAACATTTTAGTTGTTTGACAAAATATTTTATTATTTTTTCCTTATGTCAATAAAATAAACACACAAATGGATGGAAAAATTAATGAAGGAATGAATGAACAAATGCCCGAATACATCTTATTTAAAATGTATTTACATATGTTATATGTATTCTTTACTTGATGCAAAGGAAGATATTTTGAAGAATGTTTATATAATAGAAGTCAATGGGAACCAAAACGAAATATCTCCTCTTATGTTCCACACAAGAAATTAGGCCTAGTGACGAGTAAAGGATGGGGAGAAAACATATATTGGGGTTGACTTTAAAGTACTAGGCATTCGTGCACATTAGAGGAATAACGAACCATTGATTTTCACTCAGGTTCACAAGGTTTGGGGCATTACGTCTTTGAAAGATATTCAAGAGATTGCAGCACTTAGGCTCTGTCCCAAATGATGGACCTGACATTAATTTGCAGGCTTTGTAGTCACCTCGTGCTGTTTTGCTCAGCCTGCACTGATGTGGACTTTACAGATGACTATACCTGACAATCTCTGTGACGTCTCTGTGAAAGACGGTAAGGACTGAGGATGGCATTTCACACCTAGTAATAAGGCAATGAGATATCCTCACCCATACCATGTATATTCAACTTTGCTTACAGAGTGATTTTAACATTTCACAATACACGTTTTAATGAAGCTTTGCTGAAATGTGTAATATTAATGTTTAAAATACATTAATAACATTAACTACGTTAAGCAGTACTTACCCACTTCTTTATTTTTACTTTATACTTAATATTATATTTATTATTTACGATATATTTAAAAAATATTTACTTTCGTGAGTTAGCTACAGTACATGATGCTTTATTTTGGAGTTTAGCACAGATTATTATTATTAATATTTCTTAAAAACAACACAATTAGAACAATACATTCATTTTTTAATTTTGAATATAATATATTGACTTATTTAATACCTAATATGATACTTTGGCACATGTTCTACAATAGATTTTTAAATGCATCTAAAAAAGCAAAAAAGTCAAACATTGCTTTCTATTTGTCTGTCGTGTTGAGAGCTCAGCTGTAAGGTCCTGACCACTCGAACGTTTTCAATAATTGAACCAAAAAGAAATAAATCTAAGAAATTAACATACGCAGAGCAGTAAGAACTGAACTCGAGCAGAGCTTCTCGTGAAAGCACAAGACAGATGAGTGTCAGAAAAAGACACAACTTAAAAAGTGAATTGGATCCAAATTCTCAGAAAGAGACACACAGAGAGAGGGGAAGAGGGAAAGGAAGAAGGTGAGGGAATAGAGGGTACTAAATCCCACTCTGACTGTTAGGGAAGATGATGAGATCCCGAGAGGATGGACAGAGCGCAGAGAGAGAGAAAAAGAAGAAATAGAGAGCGAAGGAGCAGCCTTTTCACACAAAAGAACAGCCATTCGCCGCAGTCTGTCCCGGCCTGCCATTAGCAGCACTCCAGCACTAATTACACCCACAAGCTAACGCAGTGCCACCTCTGCCCTGCACACACAAACACACAGACAAACACACACACACACACGCTTGCCTTTAAGTAACTCATAATTTACAGTAGTTAGGCTACACAAGAGCTGCCCTTTTAAAAAGTAGTTCACTACATTTCATATACTAACAAGAAGCCACTTGCTGTATTGAGCAGACAATTATCTGTTTAAGATTACTGTGTGAAACAGTTAATCATTAAATCAGAGCTACATTTTCTGTCCAAACAGATGATAAAAACATCACAATAATTCACAGCATTCCAGGACATCAGTTAATGTCTGAAGTGAAAAGCTTTATGTCTGTAAGAATCAAATCACCATCATTAAGATGTTTTTAACCTGGAAGCATTGCTTTTGGCCAAAATACACTACTACCAGGCCTAATCCATAATAATACTACATTTTCATGATATGGATGAACAATTCCTTTAAAGCTAAAATGTGATGTGGTATTCATTACAATGTGATATGTTATATAGTTGTTGTGGAGCACATTTATGAACGTGATGGATGTATGGACTGAAATATACTGCTATGTGAGATCACAAAATAGAGCACACATTTATATACAATTTTGTCTGTAATTTAATTCTAAATTTAAAACCAAAATTGTTTTTTTATTTTGTTTTAAAAAATGGTTAACATTGTGTTACAAAATACTCAATGTTTACTCATAAATGTGTGTATGTTTGAGGAAGAGTTTGTGTGTGATTTGTGGTCACTGATGATGAGATATATATTGTGCATGCTGTCCAAAGATGCTTTAATATTAGAAGAGAAAGAGAGAGAGAGAATGAGGTTGTGTGTGTGAGTGTGTTTGGGGGCTGAACTCTGTCTGCAGGGACACTTGTCTCTGTTGAGCGCTGTCACAGAAACAGCTCCTAGGATGTGTCATGATTGCACTAATTAGGAAAGCTTTGACAAGGACGACCACAACACACACACACACACACACACACACACAGCACCATAATGAATTATTAGAGCTTTAACCACAGATGAAAATGAGAAAACGACAATCTTTTTTATCTGAATAAAACATGGCATTTTATTCTGTGCAAAATTTCAGTCGATTTTAAAGAAATATTCTTAAAAAAATCCAGCAAGCAAAAACCTGTACTGTAATTAAATTTAAAGTTATGGGCTAACTGAAAAACTGACAGTAAAGACATTTGTAATGTTAAAAAACGCTTGCCATTTCAAATAAATACCCCCCCCCCCTTCACCACCCCTCCATGCCCTTTTTTTGATAAAAGAAGCTTTAAAAATGCATCACAAAAAAAGCGGCACAACTGTTTTCCACATTTTGACATTTTAAGAAATATTCAGATCAACATACTGGTTTCTGAAGGATTGTGTGATGCTAAAGGCTATGATTATGAAAATTCAGCTTTGAATTACAGTCATTTTTTAAATTAAAATAAACTGAAAAAGTAAAAAAAATAAAAAATAAAAATTATTATATTTCACAATATTTACTGCATTATTGACAAAATAGATGTCACACAGTTTCTGAAAGCTGACACTCAAACATCAGAAGCACACACCAAATCTGTAAAACCATACACTAATTCTCAGCCTTTCACTCAGTTTTCAATTTCATTAAAACACAACACATAACTCTCTATGTAACTCACAAGAATAACAGGAATTCAAGCAGTCATGAAAGGGCACCCGTGCTCACCACCTTCCTTTGCTTCAGGAAGACAGGCAACAGTGAACAATATGCATTTAAAGAGGCAAATATAAAAATAATATGTTTAAGTAATTAATATGTGCCAAACTTCCTTCTGCCCGCTGGTGGCGCTATGTCTCTAACTGAATATTGTTATTGGATGTCTTCAGACCAGTTCATTTATCACATATATCAAGTTTGGTGCAGATTAAACATCGTTTGCTTGAGTTACCGAAAGCACAAAATAAGCTGTTGTCAACAGGTGGCGCTATAAGTAATTCTAAATTTTGGCCTTTGGATGGCTTCAGGCAAGGACTCTCATCAAATATGTAAAGTTTAGTGCAGATTGGACATTGCATGTTGAAGTTAGTGAAAACGAGGCATTTCCTGTTGCCAGAAAGTGGCGCTATGAATAAAATTGATTATGTTCAGGCCAGGACCCTTATCGCACATCCGAAGTTTGGTGCAGATTGGGCATTGTATGGCTGAGATACAACACCTTGTATTCCCATGACGAGACATCGAAATTCGGGATGCCGCCACAGACACGCGCTTAAATGAAAACTCAAGATCTACGCAATTTACCACCCCAAAAGCCCTTAACATTAGCTCATTAACAGCACTGACCGAATAAAATGTTGATGTCATCAAATCTCTATGAGTAGTTTGTTACAGAGTAAAACATGTCACTTCCTGTTGTCAGCAGGTGGCGCTATGAATATAACTGAATATGGGCATGTAGATCTCATCAGGTCAGGAGTCTCATCAAACATGTGAAGTTTGGGCCAGATCGGATATTGTATGGTTGTAACATCTTTCTTTTTCATGGCGAAACATTGCATTTCGCCAGGCCGTCACGGACACGCCCTTCAACGAGAACTCTCGATCTTCGCAATTTAACATCGCAAAGGCCTTTAGTGTTCACTGACCAAATTTAGTTTTAATTGGAATAAATCTCTGGAAAATGGCCAAAATGACAGAAAATTTGTAGAGATGATTAAAAATAACCGACTTCCTGTTGGGTTATGGATTTTGCTCCGAGAGCTTTTTTGTAGGTGTTGGTGTGTTACATGTGTGTACCGATTTTTTATGCATGTACGTGAAACGCGGCTCGAGAGGCACACTTTTGAAAGTGAATAAGTGGCGCTGTCGAGCCATTTTGCATATATCAAATGTCACTCTTAGCCAGTTCTGATGCGTGTGCAAAGTTTCGTGACTTTTTTCGAGCATGTTTAAGCCTTCAAAACTGCGATTCACTTTGAAAAAAAATTATAATAATAATTAAAGCTGCAAGCAGCGATGAAAGGGCCCTCGCACCTGGGCTCACCGCCTCGCGTGGTTTCAGGAAGACAGTGAACAGTGAGCAGTATTAATTTTAAAAAGCAAAAATATAATTAATATGTAAAACCTTTTTAATGTGCAAAACTTCCTGCTGCCAGCTGGAGGCGCTACGTCTATAACTGAACATTGGCATGTAGATGTCTTCAAACAAGTACATTCATCACACATATCAAGTTTGATGCAGATTGAACATGGTGTGCTTGAGTTAGATTAAAGCAATGCATATCCTCTTTTCAACAGGTGGCGAAAACTTTAGATCTTCGCAATTTAATATCGCAAAGGCCTTTAGTTTATACAGTACTGACAAAGTTTGGTGTTGATCTGAACAAATCTCTGGGAGGACGCCTGCAAATGACAAAAATGACACAAAATTTGCTGAGATTATTAAAAATAACCGACTTCCGACTATATTGCTCCAAGATATTTTTTGTAGGTAATGTAGGTAATAATCATAAAAAAGAGCAATTCCAAGAGGGTCCTAAGCTCTAATTAATGTTATGGCAAAGGTGTTTGCAAATGTCTGCCTCTGAGATGTGTTTGTGATGTTTTGAACCCAGTGCTTCATTTGGCCAGAGATTACATTTTGTGTGAGCAATTCTTGAATTTGTGGGTAAAGTAAAAAAAAAAACAAAAGTGTCAAAGTTTTGATAATGTGTCTAAGCAGCTGAAAAAAAAACAGTAATTTTTCACCACATGCACTACTCACAAAACAGCCCTAACAATGATAATGTTTTTTTTTTATGTTTATTCTAGTGAGAATGAATACACTGACACTTTAATGGCTTTTATTATTTGTTATCGTAATACTGTAAACATTTTTAAATCTCGATTCCTACCACAATATTTTATTAATTTATTTTTTCTAATCCAAATGTGGACAGACTCTTAATGGATTTAATCTGTTGGGTCCATGGAGGTCTCTGGTTTATTTATTTCTAACCCATTAGCAGCTCTCTGTTCCCAAATAACAAGGCCAAAGCCTAAACATTTCCATCTGCTTATCAAAACATCCATCGAGGGGTCGAAAAAAATCAGAGAACGGGCTGTTCAATCCGATGAGAGGTGACAGTTTACATCTCCGCCCACAATTAACACATCTCTCCCTCTCTCCCTCTCTCTCTCTCTCTCTCTCTCTCTCCGGCTGGCTGTGATAATGCCTGTTGTCAGCTGTGTTTAGCAGGCCAGATCAGTGTGAGCGCTGGGCTGCTGCAGTCGCTGACAGATTGAAGGTTCAGCACTGGGGCTATCATGACAGATGGAAACTGGCATCAATGTTCAGAGCGCGCCAATCACAGGGGACCTGCTCCCCTCATTCGTCAGGCCGCCGTACTGAACCCTCCCCCCGCTTCTGACGGGCGGGACGTGTGTGTGTGTGTGTGAGATGGCATTGTTAACCAGTGCATCTGTGAGACTGACTTTCTTCTGATGGAAGCATAGGCTGGAGAAAAAGAGAGAGAGAGAGAGAGGTTGGCTGGTCACTGCTGCAATGCCAGTCTTTGATTTGATAGCAGCTCTGCTCCTGGGAATAACCGCACAACTTTCAAACATTCAGAACAGAGGGAAGACCCCAGAGGAGTGACAGAGAGAGCGAGAGAGGGACTTGATGGACAGATTTACCCCTCCTTCTCTGACTATCTTCCACTGATCCACTAATACTATGCTAATTACCCACTCCAAACACTGCTGTTCAGTCGCACGCGGCATAAAGAGGAGTTTAGGCTTTAACGTGTCATGTTACGCTGGGATATCTCGGCTTATTGCACAGCTCTGGAATACTCGATTCCGGTCATTAATGGAGAAATTAACCCTATATCTTCACTTTATTACAGCAGTCTAAGTGTCTGCAAATGTTGTTTTCCAGAGGATTTTTAACCTTTGTTTTGCAGAGTTCATGTTGCCATGTATTTACATAAACAATGGACTAATTCTATTAATGACATGAACTTGGTGTGTTAATATTAATAAATAGCTGCTTGTTATTGCATAAAACATATTTATGTAGTAGTTCTTTCATGTGTAATATCTGAAACATGAACACAATTAAATGTTGGTTTTCCTACCATCTTAAAACAAAAAGGATCACACTATAAAATGTATGTAAAATGTTTCACTTTGTCATTGAAATCTGACTTTTGTCTGTAAACGTTCATATCTTGGAAACGTTTGAGACATTATAGAGATTTTTTTTTCTTTTCTAAAATGGGGACATTGAAGTTGTATTATTATGAAATTAAATTGAGAAATACAGAAATATTAAATATTAATATGATTGATATTAATGTAATAATAGCTAGACAAAACAAACAGTAGAAGTAGACAGTTCTCGGTGAGATAAGTGTGTGTTTGGTGTTTGATATAATATACACATTATAAAGGCTTGTTAAATGTTTTTTAAATCTTGATCAGATAGGTTGTGTGTGTGTGGAACACATTGCTGATTCCGGATGGTGTTGCAGAGTCTGTTGTGTTTCAGGCATGGCTAGTTATCAGGGGCCCTGACCACCTAGAGGACAACACACACACACACACTGGAGGCCTTGACAGACTATAACATACAGGAGAGCTGTGAGTTGACAGTATAGAGGAAAGGAAGTTCATAAATTAGTACAAAGTAATGCACCTACAATGGAAGCCTATGTAGAAAAGACATGACACTGAAAAACTGTTTAAATACGCAGTGCTTTCAAACTACAGCCACAAGTAAAATATGCCTAGTTTGATCCCTTTCAGGCTTTATCCACACAAAACATGGTAATATTGATAATTTATCCATGATACATCAATAACATGAAGAACAGGTCACTAAAGATTCACTTACTGAAAACAGAAAGGATGAGTTAATGTTACAGATCTAATAATTTAGCAATAACAAAGATCAGTCAAATTAAAATTTTACAAATATTTTTTAGAATATAATTGTTTTGAAAATAGCTGTGCAATAAAAAGAGATTTGATGTCCTATATATATTTTACATTTTTAAGAAAAAAAATCTAAACGAGAAAAACGTTTGATGTGAGAAAATCAAATGCATTATTGTCTGTTTGATATTCATTGGGTAAGATTTATTCTGACACCGTTACAGATGTCTCCCAAGTTTTCCGAGTTTGTTACGGTGAAGCAGGGGAAGTGTTGGGAGTGTGCAATCTTTGTCTTTGAGGGGCGAACCCTTCCCGCTTCCAGACATCAGCGTATACCTCCACAAGCCCGGTGAAGAAAAACACAGCGGCCGCTGGGAAAGAGACAGAGTGAGACACAGCCGACGTTTCCAGTTCAGAAAAGTGCGCTGCGCTCCCCTGAGAGTCTGTCTCATCTCTATGATGGCCAATAATAGCCCATTGTAGTCAAAAGCTCCTTTTCCTCCTCGCGACAGAATGAGGACGCCTTATTTACAGAGGACAGGACAGTACTAGCAGAACAGCCCCTCTCCCCACACGAAAATACTGCTGACAGAGAGAAAGAGAGAGAGAGAGAGAGAGAGAGAGAGAGAGAGCAGTGAAATCTTGGCTTTCTCCTTCAAGGAGTTGTTGCACATCTTTATATTTATAGTTGTGTTTAGGAAGACTGGGACCTGTGACTGTGGATCTGCCACACCTACTCAAACCCTGCTCCCCTTCTCAACACCTCACCATTTCTGCGTCGTATGAGCTCTACAAACAAACACTCATTTTTGTTTGTGTCCCCAAAAGCCAGATGTTTGAAAATGACGACTATTATGACTAAATGTTACAAATACAGCCGGTAAGACTTGCTTAGGTTCTCAATGTGCAATCTGTTCACTCTCATGGTTCATGCCATGGGATACACTTTATTCTATGATGTCCTTGTCACTGTGTAATTATATAACAGCCACAAATATAACAATGTACGGGTCAAAATTAACGATTTTACTTTTATGACAAAAATCATCAGGATATTAAGTATAGATCATGTTCCATGAAGCTATTTTGTAAATTTAATTCTGTAAATAGATCAAAACCTAATATTTTATTACTATATCAATATTTAGATTTTTTTGGGACATTTTGGGAAATTTCAATCAGTTAATTTCATCCCAATATTGTCAAATACATGCAAAGCTTTCTTATTCAGCTTGCAGATGATGTGCAAAGCTCAGCTTTGAAAAATGTACCCTTATTAATGGTTTAATGATCCAGGGTCACATATTAATAACAGACATTGACTTTAAATGTTTAAGGTTATTTCATGTATATATATATATATACA
>JAUMHG010000198.1:761-18547 GCA_032359395.1 Enteromius anoplus
TAAAGAGGAGAGTGGAAACATACGGATTGAAGAAGTATTCAGTCTGAAACATGAAGATACTGAGGAACCAAGAAATACATCATTTATTAAAGAGGAGAGTGAAGAAATAAAGATTGAAGAAGTATTCAGAGTCAAACATGAAGAGACTGAGGAACAAACAGGTTGGTTTCAACTTAATCAGTTGATTCTTATTAAAATGTGTAGCTCTACAGAAATGAATGATATTATTGAAGAAACTCATGACTGTAATGTAAGTGGTTTAATTTGTCATGAAGCGATGTTGATGTCAATCAAATGCATCATGATTTATCCCAGTGTTTGAATATATTTTTATATTGCAGTAATTTCACAGTCAATCTTTAAATCATTGTCGTAATAACGTCTCCACTCTAGTTTTTAGATTAAAAGTTAAAAAGTTGAGTTTCATCTGTTCTCCGGGTCCGTACAGAGCGAAAGAGAAGTGAAACAATAATTTAAATGGAGTGGGAGAAAGCAATTAAATAAAAGGAGATAATGCTAGAAAAACATATAGGTTACTTCCGTTACCACTGTTCCCTTTTAACATTTCACTCGTACTGCGTCTTCTAAGATGCTATGGGGAAAACTCCTTTTTCCCCCCAACAGAAGCCTATTCTAAAACACAGTTATTATTTACTAAAACTGCACAGTCATTGGCCGCTGTATGGGGACTTATTAGGACTTTAACCAATAGGGCAAGGCCCCTCGAACAGCGGGCCAATGCCGTCGACCACACCCCATGGCGTGATGTCGCTGAGCTAATGGCTGCAGGTAGCGCCATGGTGGTGTGATGGGGCGTGTCCCGCGTCTATTTAAGTGATGGCCTCTCATAGCACGGCTCGGAACGCAGTACTCGTTCCATGTCTCAGGGAATAGTGGTTACGGAAGTAACCTATACGTTCCCTTTCAAAATTTCACTCGTACTGCGTCTGCTAAGACGCTATTGGGAACACAATACAATCCTGCTGTGCTATAAGGTCTGGAATCTGGAAGCCTGAGAGCGGTCCTAGGGGAAACCCGACGTCTCAACATCACATGCACCCTTGTCCAATCACTTGAAGGCTATAAAGCCTATACCAGCGGCGATAACGCGGCCAGGTAATAGAATATTCAAGTGATGTGAATGCAATCATAACTTAGTTGTCTCCTTTTGAGCTCGAGGCGGTCAAACCCTGTTATATGATTATAACGCTCGTAAGCCTGACCAAATCGGGCTGACTTAGAGCGCATTACTGTGTTTGTAACTAGGCAGCGACTGATGTGAAAATACAGCAGACAGCAAGCACAAGTCATATTAACTCTTGTTAGACAGAGTTATTAATGTATTAGCGCCTTACCTCGCAGCCGAGGGCGGCATTGAATTTTCTCAAAGGGTGGGCTTTTGAGGGCATTCAGCACCATGGACAGGTCGCGGTGTGAGACAGTGTGAGGACAGGGCTTTTAAAAATTGGATGAGCAAAGCATCTTTAGCCACGGTTTGTCCTGCTATCAGGTCGTGGTGGACTGATATAGCCGCCACGTACGCCCTGACGGTGGAAAGGGCACTGCCCATATCAAGCAGGTGCTGCAAGAATGACAATATCAGTGACATGCCACACGTTTTAGTGGTGTTTTCGTGGTGCTCCACGCACCATCTAGAAAACTCAGACTTTTTGAGCCTCCGTGAAGCATTCGGTGAAGCCTTCGACAGAGGGGCCGAACAGACCCGTTGGAGAGATGGGCGCGTCCAAAAAAGGAGCCTTATCGGAGTCCTTAATTTGGGTCAGGTTTAGCCACAGGTGCCTCTCCAGCACGATGAGGCTGACCATGGAGCGGCTGATGGTTTGGGCCGTCCCCTTCGTCGCCCTCAGTGCCAAATCCGTTGCGCTGCGGAGCTCTCTGACAGTCTCCTCGTCCGGTGGGCCCCCGGAGGCGGTGAGGAGCTTCACCTGAAAGACTTGCAACACCGCCATCTCGTGAAGAGCCAAAGCGGCCTGCCCAACAGAGGAAAAAAAAGCTCGTCCAGCCAGCGCAGACGTGGTCCTGCAGGGTTTAGAAGGATGAACCGGTCTCGCCTTCCATCCAGCTGAAGAGGGGGGGGCAGAAATGTGCGGATACAGTCTTGGCGAGGACATGGAAGAGTTTGTCGAGCTGGCCTCAGATGGAGCGGATGGGGTGGGGTCATCAAAGCCCAACAGCTCGTCCTCTTCCGAAGCTGCTATGGAAACATCCTCCAGCAGCTTGTCGTCCGATACTCCTAACAGAACCAGGTCACTCGCCGAAGCAGAGGGACGGGCGTCTTCAGAAACATAAAGAACGGGAGAAAACTCTCGACATGAAGGGGTGAGGCACGCGGGGTCTGCGCCGTCGTGATGTGACCCATTTCAGAGCGCCGGTCTCGGCCCTGCTATCTTTTGCGAGCCGGAGGGGCGCGAGGGCTAGGCTCTCGTCCTGAAAAGGACGCGAGCCTAGCGTGAAGAGTTTCCATGGTGAGAAGCTCACAGATGTCGCAGTCTCCAGCGAGGGCGGCTCCTGCGTGGTCCATTCCCAGGCAGGTGACGCACTCTTTGTGTTCGTCGGCGGTTTGCAGCGACGAAGCACAGGTGGAGCAGCGACGAGACATGGTGAATTGAGTTGAAATTTGCTCTTTTAGAAATACCTTAGAAATCAAGCCAAGTGGCGGCAGGGGAAAAGTCCAGCTGCAGATCTCAAAGGAGGCTTCCAGTCAGGGACAGCAAAGAATCCGTCACTGAAGGAGAATAATCTGAAGATGTCTGGCGTTCCTGCGCCTTAAATAGACACGCCCCATCACACCACCATGGCGCCACCTGCAGCCATTGGCTCAGCGACATCTTAGCAGACGCAATACAAGTGAAATGTCGAAAGAGAACAGTAATAATATCCATGAGAAGACGCGATAAACATGCCAACTGGCAGATGAATGCTAACAAGCTGCACTCGTGGTTTTTAGAATGAACGCGAAGATCAACAAACAGAACTATAGGAAATATTGAGGGAGTTAGGTTGTATATTTATCACTATAAATGTAAAAAAAAACTATAATAGACAGATATACAAAGCAATGGAGCTACAAACTCAGCAGACTCTCAACAGGCAGGGGCAATCGAGCGTTGGATGCAGACATAAATAGTTAGTCTTTTAAAAAGCATTGTTTCAACATTAATAGTCATAAGTAAGGAG
This sequence comes from Enteromius anoplus, assembly GCA_032359395.1. NCBI lineage: Eukaryota > Metazoa > Chordata > Actinopteri > Cypriniformes > Cyprinidae > Enteromius > Enteromius anoplus. The sequence goes on from JAUMHG010000198.1 coordinate 3,960, forward strand.
TTCATAAATACAGCTATAAATGCCTTGTTCTTGATTTATAACCATATCTAAATGTACAAAGGAGATTTAAAGGGTCAGTTATCTTCGTAATAGAAAAAATAAGCACAACACTGAGGGATTAAGAATTATTAATTTCAAGATTCAAAACAATATAAAACTGAACAACTTTTGTACAATTACATTTTTTACATCTAGAAAAAATATTTTGTGTTCTGTATCCCACTATCTTGTGTTTGTTGATAAATGAGCATTTATAGATGTGCTTGTAAACTGTTTACTAATGAATAATAATGTTGGAACAGTGGTTAATAAAGGATGAAATAAATGCTTACTAATGCTTAACTAATTATTCATATTGTGTAGTTATTATAACGTGTTACCCACTCTAAGATTTAGTTTATATCCCGATACCTGTCCAAATTCTTCCAGTAAAACTATTGCTTGAGGTACAGATTTGTCTGGATCTGAGATAAAAAGTATGACATATAAAGACAATGTGTGCACGGATCCCCGCACCTTGTTATACCCACTATCGACCAAAGAGATTTTTGATAAGTTTTCTATTTAAAACTTCACTCTTCTGTAATTACATTGTTTATTTCATTTTTTATTTTATGCATCCTTTATTTTACCAGGTGATGTCCCATTGAGATAATCAAATCTCTTTTACAAGGGAGCCCTGGAACAATTACAATTACACAAGTTACACAGAATCACAAAACAAACACAGTACATTTAAAACAGTTTAAAATATCTGTTCGATACTTTAGTTGTTCAAACCAAATTATCGAATTGTGTTCTAAACCCAGACAAAAAATTGGTAAGTTACAGTTGCTAACTCTCTTAACTCTTATTCTGGTGTAATAATCAAGGAATTTTGCTATCATGCAGCATCTGAAAACAGCTAGACCCCGTTGCTTGTGCAGGGAGCTTGTTTCATAAGCTTTGGACTTTTTTCCAGAGTTGCTGCACATGTCCCAAGACTAATATTTCAGAGCAGCACCACTGTCACATCAGGGTTCACTTTTCTCAATTTGTATTTCAGAGTCGAGTAAAGGAAAAGATAAGAAAAAATTGAAAGAATGTAAGAATAAACTCACTGCTGTGGGAGAGTATATGTGCTTTGAGTGCGGAAAGACTTTTTCTTCAGAGACGAGTATGAAGCGGCATGAGATGATCCACACTGGAGAAAAACCTTACAAGTGTTCACACTGTGACAAGAGATTCAGTCGATCAGAAAATCTGAAATCACATGAGATGATCCACACTGGAATAAAACCATATAAATGTTCACACTGCAGTAAGAGATTCAGTGATTCAGGAGTCCTTAAAAGACATGAGATGATCCACACTGGAGAGAAACCTTATAAGTGTTCACACTGTGACAAAAGATTCAGTCGGTCAACAGATATGAAAACACATGAGAGGATCCACACTGGAGAGAAACCTTATATATGTCCACACTGCAGTAAGAGATTCAGTGATTCAAAAGATCTTAAAAGACATGGGAGGATTCACTCTGGAGTGAAACCTTATAAGTGTTCACACTGTGACAAGAGATTTGGTTGGCCAGGACATCGGAAAACACATGAGAGGATTCACTCTGGAATTAAACCTTATAAGTGTTCACACTGTGACAAAAGATTCAATCAAACTGCACTTCTGAAAAGACATGAGATGATCCACACTGGAGAGAAACCCAAGTGTTCACACTGCAATAAGAGTTTCAGTGATTCAGGAGGCCTTAAAAGACATGAGATGATCCACACTGGAGAGAGACCTTACAAGTGTTCACACTGTGACAAGAGATTTAGTCGATCAGAAAATCTAAAAACACATGAGATGATCCACAGTGGAGAGAAACCTTATAAGTGTTCACACTGAAGGGAACGATGGAGTGAAATCTTATGGAGAGACAATACACTTCCAGTTGTTAATTTCTTTCTTTTTACAAATCAGTATTTAGCTCATTAAATTACATAAATTTATTGTTGAACTGTGTGATTTTGAGAAGCAATGCAATCCACCTCTGAGGTCATGGAGCCTGGCTGCCTGTGTGTGTTATTATGTCTTCCTTGAGATCATGAACACTTTGGAAAATCAAATGTGACGTTTATTGTATAAGATATTATAGAGAAATTATCAATCCGTATTTAGCCTGTATTGTATTTTACTTCATTTCTGTATAGGCTGTTTATCCAGCCATGCTGATAAGACTCCTGGAGTGAGCTAGTTAGCCTTGAGTAGAAATTCGCTATGTGTGTGCGTTGTTTCTCTCTGTACAGCAGAGAGTTGGTTCTAGCTGGCTGTGAGGACCCATATTTGGAAATCCTGATGCCCGAATGATCATGATCATCATCATCTTCTTCACCTTGAATTGTGCAAGGAATGTTTTTAATATGTCTAGCTTTGGACTGATTAAGGCCCAATCCCAATTCAATTTTCTACCCTTTGCCTACCCCTTGCCCCTTCCCCTTGCACCTTGAAATAAAGTGGAAAGGGGAAGGGTTAAATATTTTCCCCTAAGAAATAAGACACCACTACTGCACTGTTGTACGTCATCATCCATTGTCACTAGCTCCTAACGTTACGTCAGAGGACATGCACCGATGTAAGAACCGTTCATTAACATGTACACATATATGGCCGTAAGCGAAACAAAACAACGAGCTACCGCGTATATGACATAAAAATATATTTCCTAACATTGTGCAATTGGTGCTATCCGCTAGCAAACTTTAGCGATTTTTTTGCAAACATTTCTTTACAAAACATCACTGCAAACACAAACACTAGACCGATGGTAATATACATATAGTGAAAAATTGTCATAAAAATCCTTATTAATGGCAAAGATTACTTACATTTATGCGTTTGCTTGCTCGAGTGAGCGGCCATGTTGGAAATTTATCTTAGCCCTTCGTTTGAAGTGAGGTCTCGAAAAATCTTCGTTTCAAGGGCTATCTAGCCCTTCCCCTTACCCCTACCCCTCCAATAAAAAGAGAATTGAGACACCCCTAGCCATTCAAGTGAACACGCCATACGGAGGGGTAGGGGAAAGTGTAGGGGTAAGGGGTAGAATTGGGATTGGGCCTAAGAAGCGATTAATGTACGTAAATGTTGACCTTCCTTAGAGTATATATCCTTATGTCTGTAAGGTGTAAGCAGAAAAAGCAGCCTACAAACTCATACTGAGTATTGAATCTGACTTGTGTGGATGAAACTTCACACTATTTTTATTCAGTAAATTTTTCTTCAATTAGTTATATCTCTGACTCCTGGTTTTGATTAAACAAAACACCTGAGGCCTCATGTACAAAGACTTGCATAGAATTAATACTAAAACATTGCGTACGGACAAAGCAGGAAATGTGCGTACGCACAAAAAAAGTCAGATGTATGAAACACTGCGTACGTGGAAGCCCAAGCATATTCTCTTTGTACGTCCGAATTAATGTTAAACGCTAAACCCCTCCCTGCCTCCTCCACCATATAAATATGGTAATGACTTCACTTTGGCAAAACCAAACGAAAAAACAATTGCAAATGCAAGCAAGCAAGAAGAGAAACTTCACAGAATGTGATTTGGAGGTGCTCCTATCGGTGTAGACCGGAGAAAAACTGTTATTTGCAAGTTTGTCCTCCGGAATTAATAACAAACGAATAAAAAAAAAAGAGTGGGAGAGTTTAGCTGACGCGGTTAACAGAGTGTGGTCTGAACATCGCACTACGGATTAATTATAAATGAAATGGTCCGATGTAAAGGTGCAGGTTAAGAGGAAAATAGCGGCGCACCGTCAAAGTGTGGATCGAACCACCTATGTTAATACGATTATGCTTGCTGCGATTATTAGCATAATTGCATTATTATCATTGAGGTATTGTGTTTATATGAGGTAAAGTTTCACATCGCAAGATTGCATATAATCGCATTACGTAAATGCACTCACTGCCATTGCCATAGACTTTAGGGTTGTATACATTTACAAATGCTTTTATATGTTCTAAGTCACATAATTGGTATAAAAATATTGTCAATTAACCCATTTTATCAATTCTAAATTAATAGCAATGTTTTTCACATGTGTTGGTGCGATACTTTGTAGTGTGCAATTTAAAACAATTGCCTCTAGGAGTCGCCAACGGACATAAAACAAACACGCACAAGAAATAGACGTACGCCAGACATGGAGTTTCCGTAGACCAACGCACATTCTCACATTAATTTCAATGTTAGTAAATCCAAACGTGAGCGTGAAATCTGCTGTACGCAGACTTTTTGTGCATACGCAGCGTTGATACATGAGGCCCCTGGTCTTTGGGTCTTAACTGTTTTTCCCTAACAGTTTGGTGGAGAATGCGCATTTATTTGTTCTTTTGATGTATCTCTGATCAATCAACAAACAAGGTAGGATAATTAATTTTGACGTGTGAGGAGATCCCTGTGATTGATTTAAACATTGAAGAGGGAATTCCAGTAATAGACTTGATAATAGAAGGAATTCCTGTGATTGATTTAATAATTGAAGATGTCTCTGTGAGAGACTAAGTCGAAGAGATCATTGTTATGAGAGAAACAGAGAGTATAAATAATACTGAGAGAAGAATGCAAGGCGATAAGATGAGGCGTCTATCGTAAACCGCTCTGCCAGACCTGTTCTCCAACACTCACAGACAAGGGTACCCTGAACTTAGAAACTTAGGTTTAATTAGAATTCAGGGAAAAGACCAAAATAGCAAAGTAAGAGTAAGCAAAAGTAAGATTTACTTGGCAGTTTCATCAACAGACACCGGGTGAGTTGGTAAATGTGGATTAAGCTATTGCGCTTTTATCTCTGTTTGATTGCTTCTGGCATTTCTCATGGGTTTTAGTTGACACATAGCACAGAAATAAAAATGGCGACTACAAAGCCATAAACTGTCAAAAGTGATGAGCCAACAGTTGACAATGACTGGCACTCTTTTGTGAATGGTTTTAAAAATGTATTCATATTTGGCTTTTTAGTACCAAACCATAGGCCAAAAACAGGATAAGGAAGCTCATTTACCATCCCTTGTAATGGCCAAATTCCATACTGGGATGATTTGAATACTGGTACTCCATCACAATTTAATGTTAAGGAGAATGCATAAGGACTATCTAGTGGGCCTCCATCTTTGTTTAGAATATGATACATTTTACCACAACATATATCATCATAATTGTCTGAATTACATGTGCCATTTCCTGACATAAGACAAGATGCAATATCTTCTCTTGGAAGAAGACATTCCAGTTGTGTTTGGATGGGTAAGTATAGAAAGAAATTTCCATTCTTCAGCGAGCTGTTTCTATCCCATGTAGAGTTACATACAGAAAACTGCCCTTCAGTTACTTGGTTGCCGATGTAATATTCACAGTTGGGACAGTATATGTGACATTCTAGGTGACCTTGTATTGGTTTAAGCTCTTTTAAGAACAGATGCTTTGAAGTTAGATTGAATATTAATCAAATCTAAAAGATCAGACAGGGCCACACCATTAAGTGAGTGTCTCAAAGCATATGAAAGGATAAGTAAAATACTCTGAGCTTTGGTTAGTTGTGAGCCCGTGTAAAGTGGCTCCTCATTTGCTGGAGGAAATGTTTCATTAATGCCTATTCCCAAATGCAATTCTTCATTTACTGACTTGTCAGTGCTGTCTTCCATGGGAAATTTTTCTCCACTGCCAATGGATTCAGAATCAGTAAAAGACTGCCATAGTGGTTCAAAGACACCAAAATCAACATTGTCCTCATAACTGAAGACTGATGACTCTGTTGTTTGGCTCAAATTTGGTGGTAGTTCATTGGATTCAGGGTCTGCAAAGAGACTTGACAAAAATATTATGGCATTGATGTATACAAAATTAGGCTTAAGTTAATTTTAAAAAGGCTTGGAAAGCAAAATACCTAAAGTTTGAAGACACAAAAATCTGATGTGGGATCATTGAAGTCATTAAAATTACTTACTGTAATGTCATCAGCATCACGTGCATTTTCAGATCTGTAGTCAGAGGAATCCTGATCCAAGTTCTGCTGTGTAAGAATGGAGAAGTCTTAGACGAAGTGCTTTCAGTGAAATAGTTAAACACACAAAACAGTAGATTAGTAATGATACTAGTATATTACTTACAGTAATCCCACTACCATCATGTGCGTCTTCTGATCCACTGTCAGAGTCATGGTCAGAGGAATCCAGATCCAGGTTCTGCTGTGTAAGAATAGAGATGTCTTAGGAAGTGCTTTCAATGAAATAGTCAAACACACAAAACAGTAGATTAGGAATGGTACTAGAAACTTGGGCTGAACGATATTTCGTTATCATATCTATATCTAGATATGAACTTTCAAGATATTACTATCGAAAAAAGCAACGATATAGATTTCACCTCTCCGAAAACCACTGCACTACACAAACTAATTGAATAACGTATTAATTTGTAATTATCCACAATAATTCATAAATAGATAGCACTATAATGTCTGATAAATATTGCACTTAATGAATACTTAACTGTCAACATTGTCAGCCAATAACATTGTACAGTGAAAATCAGCTTAGCGGCTGTAGATAGCAGCAAAATGTAATTTGTAAAAATTAACAGACTGAACCTATAAAAAGCAGGGGTAAAGTAATGCAAAAAAAAAAGTAAAAACAGGACAACGTTTGACAGTAAAATACACTATTTAATGTAAGGTCAGCCACATTTAATTTTGTTTGTAGGCATTCAATTCTGTCTCACTACTATTTCTTACTAACAGAAAAGGAGTCTACGCTTAAGACTGCTGAGCAGAAACTCTTGCAAGAGTACCTACCAAAAAGCAAGAAGAGAACAAGGGTACCCAACGAACTTTACCTTGACACACAGGAGGAATATCATTAAGTATGACTGGTCAATTTAGCCTTTTCAAATCATCACGACTTGCCTTAGGCAATCAATAGGCATGCTCAGTTCAAACATATAACAATGTTTAAACGTTAAACGCTAAAATTAATGTGCGACATGATGGTGTTGTGGCAAAAATTCAGAGACCCTCAATTAAGAAAACAAATTGAGCAATTGCTTTTAAAATGTTTTATTCTTGCAAGAAGGTCCACAATCAAACAGAAGACAAAACTCCCTGCTGAGTGCGAAAGAGAGCCGGAGACGAAAACTCAGTTTTATATCTCTCTATGCCCCAAGGTTACAGGCTAAGACATCTGGTACTTTCCATATAAGGACACTATACTAGAAAAACATGTCAATACATCATCTTCCTTAATCCCAGTCATCCTAATTCTGGGCCTTTGGTGACCCCAGAGGTCACCAGACGGTGGCGCCCCAATGTCTTGTCATCCATAACCCTCGAAGACTCCCCTATTTGGGAGGACACAGAGGCCCCTTCCTGGTTCAGCATTTTACCACCTGCTGTTTTCAGTGTATTGGTCACGCAAGCATATATTTAAAAGTGCAGCATGTACAGGAAGCACAGAGTTCATACAGAGATAATTTCTTTATGAATATACTGGATTAATATGAATTATCATGGTAAAATATGAATTTCCGCAACAATGGTTTGTGCAGATAGTGGCACTATAAAGCACGTTCTGTAGAACATAGGGCCAGCACTTGGATTTTATCCTTTGCCTTAATTTTCTCTGATAAAGGTAAAAGTGATACGTCATTCAGAACTGTAAAGGGTCTACTTTTATTTGTGTGCACTGACAGTATAAACCTGTTTAAATGAATAAAGAAAACAAACACGCCTTCTTGTCTTGAACAGTAGCGCTTCACAAAATGAGCCGATACTCAGCGAAAAAGTCATGATAAATATATCTATAGAAAGCTTTTCGAAAAAATCGAAAACAAAAAATAATTAATTAAAGAAAAGTAATCTTTACCAACTATTTAAAGGCGCGTCAATGAGGAGATGGAGAATCAGGAAATTAATCTTTGCAACACAGACTCAGAAAACACTTGTTTATGAGTAATAGTTCAAATGTCTTCCTATTGTTTTCCCCCGGCACATTCATGATAATTACTTTTGCTGGGGCATTGCGGCAGGGTTATTGCGTGCATCTGAACATAGAACTCTTCAGCTGTGCTGAGGCTGCTCTCTGTCTGCGGCAGGACAATAAACACAGCGGAGTCGCTTTTAGCTGCGGAGCGCAGTCTCATGTTCTATTCACCAGCGCCGTATGGCAGTCTAATCGATAGATGCCTAAAATATAAAAATAAGGAGAAGCCTAAAACATGCCCTTGAACTATGACGTCAAAATTGGCCCGAAGACCGGCCTGAGGGGCGTAAAAAAGTCGGGGCCTGTTGGGCTCTATTTCTCCCATCTCCGGACTGCATCTCTGAAGCTGAGCTACAGTGATCTGTCCAGCAGAGGTGAAATCATTTGAATGCTAATGTAATGAGGTACAATTAAATTTATTCACTAAATAACTTAGTACTAAGTAATTTAAGAACCTTATGCGAGACGTAATTTTACACTTTCTCTCACACTTAAAATGCGCAATGGCTTCACATCATATTGTGACTGCAGTATACTCGAGGAAAAAGATGTCAGCTCATGAGTTGAGGGAGACACAGTCCATTGCTTGTCTGAGGGTCCATGTTGAGCGTCTCATCCACAGAGTGAAGCAACGTCTCAGTTATGTATTGTAATGATTTTCATTGGTATACGCTGATTAGGATCAGCTGAACCCAATCGCCTTGCGAGTATAAGTAGGTCAGCTGACCTAGCGTTCATTAGGTCTTCGCTGAGGAACCTAGCCGGTGTTACGGGCCCTAGTGGCGGTACAGCCCCTATGGCGACGGGACGTCTCCGTTCCCTTCTTCAGGGAACAAGGGTTACAGTACGTAACCAAGGTGTTCCCTTTCAATCGGTCACTCTGACGTCACTTCGGTGACCTACGAATAGGGATCCCTACCAAAGCGCCATAGAGACTGTCCCTTCCAGGCCCATGTGAGAGTCACCAACCCCCTGTGTTTGGTCTGTAGGAACGTAGACTCTGCACATGGACCAGTACCGCACTATAAGTAACTGGTAACTGGGACGTCCACTGTGTAGGAAGTGCGGAAGGTCATTTCTCTTGCAAGAGTAAGACAGATCTCACATATATCATGAATTTCAATGCATATGGAATATAGGAAGAGATTGTACTCTCAGAACTGGGGAAGGTAGTTTCTTACCTATATCACCTGAGATGCTCTGGGTTACACTCAGGGGCTCCCTAGCCCTCCAGCGTTTCTCAAGTATACATTGCCTAAAGGGCCTAGCATCAGATGCTCCGCCACATCCAACTGCCCAGGGGATCGGAGGACTCACAGTGTCTACTAATAAGGATTACTGGAGATGGACACCAAGCCGACCGAACAGGTCCTACTCCGGCTCTTCAGCTCTGTTAGAGGTGAGGACACGGGAAGAAATTCGGTTCCACACGAAGGCTATAGAATCTAGCGAACATGTTAGGGGTCGCCCAACCCACAGCTCTACAAATGTCAACTAGCGAGGCGCCACGAGCCAACGCCCAGTACGACTCTACACTTCTAGTTGAGAAAGTGCGTACACTGAGGGGACAGCCTATCCAGTGGGCCATCCTCTGCTTAGAGACTGCATTCCCCTTCTGCCGACCTTATGACACATGAAGAGCTGGGCTGAGATCCTGAAGCTTTGTGTCCGGTCTACGTAACATCTTAGTGCTCAGACGGGACACAGCAACAGTAAGGTTGGGTCTGCCTCCTCCGAGGGCAGCGCTTGGAGGTTCACTACCTGATCTTGGGAGCCGCGCTTTCACGCCCACTTCGGGAATGCTGAAGCAGTCACCTATGTTTTATCCATGTGGAGCAGTCCTAACGGGACCACCGCTGAAGCTGCTGCCATATGCCCCAGGAGCCTCTTAAATTGTTTCAGTGGAACCACCTTCCTGTTCTTGAACGTATTCAAGCGGGTCAGCAAAGACTGAGCACACTCCTCTGTGAGGCGCGCTGACTGGGCGACCGAGTCCAGCTCCATCCCCAGAAAACAGATCCTCTGCACCGGCCAAAGTTTGCTCTTTTCCCGGTTGACCCGAAGGCCCAACAGGCTGAGGTGTTGTACCACCCAAGTCCCCCAGGGCTGCCTCGGCCACTTTGGTGAACACACGGGGCGACAGGGAGAGCCTTAAGGGCAGGACACTATACTGATATGCCTGACCTTCGAACGCGAACCTCAGGAATGACCTGTGCCGCGGAAGGATTGAGACATGGAAGTATGCATCCTTCAGGTCGATTGCTGCAACTAGTCCTGGGGACGGATGCATTCGAAAATGCATTTCGGGGGCAACATCTTGAACGGAAGCCTGTGAAGAGCTCTATTCAAGACTCGCAGATCCAGGATCGGTAGTAACCCACCACCTTTCTTGGGCACTGTGAAGTACAGGCTGTAAAACCCTGTCCTCATATCGGTTGGAGGGACCGGCTCTATTGCTTTCTTCATCAGAAGAGTAGCAATTTCTGCACACAGGACAGGGGCAATGTCTGCATTCACCATCGTGAAGCGAACGCCCCTGAACCTGGGAGTATGCCAGGCGAACTGAATCACATGACCGAGCCGAATGGTGCGGATGAGCCCCTGAGCCGGTCTGAGCCCTATCCAGGCATCTAAGAACCGAGCAAGAGGCACCATCGGGAAAACCGAGGTGCCGGTGATGGGGCAGCGAGGGGGGATGCAGGGGTCCCGTCCGAGCGTCTCTGAGCCGGTTCGGAGGGAGGCCTGCATGTGTATGTGCATGTTACCTGCGTCCCGGCATAAGTGAGGCTGGAAGTCCGTTTGTTCGTGCTCCCTGCGCTCTAACTGCTGCCTGAAATGAGAGGACAGTGAGTGTGTAATAAAAGCTGTTGTATAGGCCTGTCCACAGCACCTCGTCCCCTCGGGGGACCCAGAGATAGAGAAAACCACTCTTCTTGTTGAGATTTTGGAATTTCTCCCCCCGGCCCTCCACCGGAGAGGGAGTGGAGAGCTCGTCCACTTCTATCCCTGGTTCACCCGTCCTGGGACCTCCTGCCCTTGTGTTTTCCTGCAGGGGCCTGGACGGGCTGGGCGGGAGCCCAGCTGTCGGCTCCTCGACGCGGCTGCTGCACCGGCGACGAGCAGGCTGAGGCTGTGCCAGCAGGGCCCGGGTGTAACTCCTGCTGCCTGCTGCAACGCCGTAACACCAGCCTTTCTCCGCCGCTCGCAGAGTACAAATGGCTTCTGGAACGTTTGCATGAACTGCTCGGCTTTAAAGCGCAAAGTTAATGAACGCTAGATCGGCTGACCTACTTATACTTGCAAGGCGATTGGGTTCAGCTGATCCTAATCAGCGTATGCCAATGAAAATCATTGGCGTGTTTGCATACACGCAGAGTTGTTTTGGCATCTCAAAGCCAGATTCCTATTCGTCGGTCACCGACGTGACATCAGAGTGACCGACTGAAAGGGAACACAAGTTCTTTGATACTGTCATCCCTCTTTCAATCACAGGAAGCATAAACCAGCTGTACACTGTTGCTTGCCTTCTTGTCAACTACCAGAATGGGCCCTTGCCAAGGGCAAAGAAATAAAGACTCTTTAATTAAAGAATAAACCTCTTTGTATGTAATGAATCCATTTTGATAGGAAGAGAATGCTATGTATTAAATGTATATGTGTAAAATAAAATGTGCTTGTGTATTTTTCAGTAAACAAGTAACTATAAAGCATTTCTTTGACAATGCTAATGTAAACATGTAAGTAACTTTAATAGAGCAATGTGAATAACTTTCATACACTTTCTGTAAACATAAATAACTTTCATACAGTGTTTCTGTAAACATTTAAACATGAATAACTTTCATACAGTGTTTCTGTGAACATAAATAACTTTCATACAGTGTTTCTGGGAACATAAATAACTTTCATACAGTGTTTCCTTTAAATATAAATAACTTTCATACAGTGTTTCCTTTAAATATAAATAACTTTCATACAGTGTTTCTGTAAATATAAATAACTTTCATACAGTGTTTCTGTAAACATGTAAACATGAATAACTTTCATACACTTTCTGTAAACATGTCAATATAAATAACTTTGATACAGCTTTTAATGTGCACCTCTATTATTACTGTGGGACACCATTGTTCATATGTAAATAAATAACTTTCTTACAGTGTAAAACAGTGGGTTTTTTTTACATTTTCAGAAATTTTGGCAGATAGAAATAAAAAAGAAATGGTCAGCCCTCTCACAAATGGTTATAAACATTCTGTTGTCTTTGTAGATGCGCTAGACCATCATGTCATCCTGTGCATACACAACAAAATCACACCAGCCCAGTCCTGAAATCAGCATCTGACCTTGAACTTGCCAGTAATAAGCATGCCGTTGTTTTAACTCTGGTGTGCCATTTTGCAGCTTCAGGTAAGGGCATACAACGTAACTTTTTTATGTTTGGGCACTTTATTTCCAAAAGGCCAAAAACATGGTGTTCCGTGGGGTCATAAATGATGCCGTCAGGAGAGCTGCCAAGCCAGGGTGCATATAGGTGAATTAAGAAAATCCACAAGGATAGAAGTTCACGCCACACAAGAGACAGCATTTCTCTACCACTTCAGACTCCAATTCAAGGCCCCTCTTCATGTCCGCTATCTGGCGAGTTCCTCTGTGGATCCTTTCCGCCAGGATTTCAGCTGAGCTCTGCCCATGCACATGACAAACCTCCCTAAAACGGGACGATGTTACCCAGGGCTTTCGAACTGAGTGCCAATCCAGTGATGCACTCTGGTCTTTGGTGGCCTGCTCAATTTTGTGTGACATTCCCAGAATTACAGCCAGTGACTCCATGTGTAGTTATTCTTGTTTGCTCTATACAAATGCGCACACAGATGGGTCAAGGTTGTAACCATCTAATGGCAGAGGTGGTGGAGGTGGGGCATCTTTAGGGGAGTGATGTAGCGGGTTGTTGCTGCTGGCTGGTGGTACGACAGAACACTCCCAGCCTGAACTTTACCTAAGGCCGAATCCACCAAATTATCATTGTTGGACATCCCAATTGTGGTGATTAAAGGGGCTGTAGTGGTGGCAAAGTCCTTATATTCATCTGCCACTTGCAGAACTGAGAGGGCATTCAGCTCACCGGCCACACCTTTATACAAGGTACTCCTGAAATAAAGATTTTACCTCAATTTTAAATTTTACCATACCACCTTACCACCCTTATCTTATATTCTATGTTTGGTTTTAATGTCTGATTGGTTGATCATCATTTCCCCCTCATTAATTATGCATGGTTGGCTATACCCCACTATCTCCTCATCCTCCCTGTGCATTACCACATAATCGCTGGTGAGAAGTATTACTCCCTTTCATTACATCTGAAGTCTTCTGTTTGTTCTGAGATGATTTAATTACTTAGGATGACCTTGGTGGTCTACACCTGGCTCTTGGACAATGGAAGCTTCCAATCACAGGTCATTAGAACTTCACCTTTTCATATACAACATCTACGCACAGACATCCAGGCGTCAACTGTCATAACACCTTATTAAAAGCTTCCATGATTTACATTCATAAGAGCGTTGCATTAATTGCTTCCATGATTCCTCAGACACCCTGGCTTCCACTGATAGGCCTCAACTGCAACACACACTCCTGCTCAAACATTCAGGCCTCAACTAATGTAGCACCTTATTCAGTATATTAATTGTTTCCATGGTTTCCATTCTTTTGTTAGTATGACAATATAAGTTCTATATTTGGTTACTAAAATTCACAATATTACCACTTGTAGTAAACCTGCTTGTATGAAAAATGGATTTGAGTTTACTGGATTGGTCACTGGATTGGACAGATACTAAAACGTACATATCTCTTCATTGCATTGGTTTCTATGGTGGAACTGCATGTTAGCCTCTAGAGTGTTCTCTGCTGCCATACTCCATTGAGGTCAATTCAGTGTTCAGTTAGTGCAACTGCAAGTAAATTTCCTCTGAATCAAAGATGCCACCCCTGCCGACCACTGCTGGCATATCCTGTCAATCCTTCTATGATAGAAGAGCCCAACAGGTAAAAAAGAGTATGACGATATGCAGTAACATCTAGGCAAGGATATTATCTGTTTGGAATAAGAAATTGTTATGTCTAATATGTAGAAAACTATGATTAACCATGTGTCCATTGAGGTGGACATCATGCATTACCCACTATATTTTTTTGACATAAGTCGCACACTGGCCCAAACTGATCAAGGTGAAAAATGCAAACAAATGCCATGATGTTGCTTGCACACGGAAGACCAAATACATCTGTATGCAATGCTTTTTTATTATTTACTTCACTTCACTTCAATTTCACTTCAATTTCAGAGGCTCCTGGGGCATATGGCAGCACCTTTAGCGGTAATCCCGTTAGGACTGCTCCATATGAGACTGCTTCAGCATTAGCTTCACAATTGAGTCCCGAGGTGGGCGTGGAAGAGCGGCTCGCTGCGGGTCCAAGTGACTTCGGCCTGTCGCCTTGCCTTTTCCCCGTGGTCAGATCTAAAGTTTCTTCGGGCAGGAGTGCCCCTGGAACAGGTCTCC
>JAUMHG010000198.1:19282-40678 GCA_032359395.1 Enteromius anoplus
TTTTCACAGACGCCGCACCCTCCATAGGGTTTGGGGGCTTCTATCGCAACCGATGGTTCGCCTCCCCCTGGCCTCACAAACTAACTAACATCTCCCCCCATTTAGCTTCCACGTCCTTTATGAAATCTACCCCATCGTAGTCGCCGCTTCACTTTGGGGTCACGAATGGTCCACCTCATGCATATTCATCCACAGTCCAATGCATTAACACGCACAGCTCCCACTCCCCCGCCATCATGCTCCTCCTCAGACGTCTGGTTTGGATTTCTACCTCGAAAAGAAATCCCTGGGAAGGATAACGCCATTGCTGACACTGTCTCATTTTCTGTTTCAGAAATTCAGGACGCTGGCACAAGAAGCGACCCCCAGCCAACCCCGGTTTCTCCCTATTCACAACTCCCATTCTCTTAAACCACCCTCTAAGACCCTTATTCAAAAAAATCCATCAATTCCATGCTGCTAGCAATGGCCCCCAGAACTCTCCAATCACACCTCACAGCTTGGAGAGCTTTCAAATCCTTCCACCATAGCTTTAACATTCCCTTCCAGGATTTCTCCCTAGTCTCATTACCTCATTCATATCACATTTGAATTCTTCTAGGTTCCTCCAAAGCCAGTTCAATTAAAGGCTATATAAGCGGAATCCAATTTTTCCATAAACTGCTATACGGTTCTAATTCCCCCGACATCTTTAACGCCCAAATCCAACTACTCATCAAGGGCGTTCAGAGAGAAAAACCCGCCCGGCCAGACCAAAGACTTTCCATAACCCTGGAGATCTTAACTCTCTGTATCTCCACTCTTCGCCAAAAAATAAATAAATAAAAATACAGCTCCTCCTTAGTCCCATTTTCTCAGTAATTTTTTCCACCCACTTCCATAACTTTTCTCCCGCACTCCCTCATTTTACTCATTCCCCACCCATATCCATTGTTGCGCTACTTCCGCTCTCATATTTACAGAAATTGCATTCCCCGCCTCCGTTAGAGGCACCCATATTTACAGCAATTGCATTCCCTGCCTCCGTTAGAGGCTCATACCTATAGTAGTGTTATTTCCTGCCTCTGTTAAAGGCTCTCTTATTCACAGCAATTGCATTCCCCGCCTCCGTTAGAGGCTCTCATATTTACAGTAATTGCATTTTCCGCCTCCGTTAGAGGCTCTCATATTTACAGCAATTAAATTCCCCGCCTCCGTTAGAGGCACCCATATTTACAGCAATTGCATTCCCTGCCTCAGTTAGATGCTCTCATATCCACAGTTGTTTGCATTCCCCGCCTCCGTTAGAGGCTCTCATATCCACAGTTGTTTGCATTCCCCGCCTCCGTTAGAGGCATTCCCTTATCCTACTCACTTCCCGCCTCCCTTTGAGGCTCCCATATCTATAGTAGCGGTATTTCCCGCCTCCGATAGAGGCACCCATATCTATAGTATTGTTATTTCCCGCCTCCGTCAGAGGCTTGCATATCTACAGTGGCCGCATTCCCCACCTCCGTTTGAGGCTCCCATATCTATAGTAGCAGTATTTCCCGCCTCCGTTAGAGACTCCCCATATCTTTAATAGTGTTATTCCCCGCCTCCGTCAGAGGCTCGCATATCTACAGTGGCTACATTTCCCGCCTCCGTTGGACGCTCTCATTTCTACAGTGGCCGCATTCCCCGCCTCCGTTAGAGGCTCCAATATCTATAGTAGTGTTATTTCCCGCCTCCGTAAGAGGCTCCCATATCTATAGTAGTGTCATTTCCCGCCTCCGTAAGAGGCTCCCATATCTATAGTAGTGTTATTCCCCGCCTCTGTTAGAGGCTCCCATATCTATAGTAGTGTTATTTCCCGCCTCCGTAAGAGGCTCCCATCCCCACAGCAGTTATAATCCCCGCCTCAGTTAGAGGCTCCCATATCTCCAGTAATCTCATTTCCCGCCTCCGTTAGAGGCTCTCAGATCTACAGTGGCTGCAGTCCCGCCTCCGTTAGAGGCACTCCTTCATTCTACCCTAAACCCTCAACCCCTAAAGGCCCGCCCAACCATCCACCCTTTACTTTATTGTATTGCACCTTTACACTCACCAGTTATTAACCTCTCTTTCTGCTTCTCCCACAGGTAACCAGAGGGCCCGAACCAAAAAAAAAAAAAAAAACCTCTTTCACCCAGCATCCTCTCTCAATGCTTTCTTTTGGGCGCAACTACTTTGGCTGCTGTCTTGAAAGCGTTTTTGGGGAGCAGTACGGGACCGAGCCGAACTCTGAACCCTCCCCTCACTAGGGTTCATACCACTAGGGTTCCGGGTTCGCCGTTCTCCCGGGCTCGCTCCCCTGACAGCACGCCAAACCAGCTATTCTATTTATGAGGAAAGCGTGAACTCTTGAAGTGAACGTTTGGCAAATAACGCATTTCGAGAGGAACGCGATACGAATTAATCCTGCACAGCTGGCGGCTCATCAGCTAATCAGTCCCCTTACCAACTTCCAATCACCTCATTTCCCTTTCACTATATAAACCCCTGATTTCATTCCATCCACATCTCGCTTCAAGCTTCCCACCTCCTCCCCTTCTCCGCCGTTATTCAGTTCACGTCCCCCGGGGGAGTAGTACGGGACAGAGCCGAACTCTGAACCCTGCCCTCACTAGGGTTCATACCACTAGGGTTCGGGGTTCGCCATTCTCCCGGGCTCGCTCCCCTGACAGCACGCCAAACCAGCTATTCTATTCATGAGGAAAGCGTGAACTCTAGAAATATACATTATCAGTTGCATGATTGTACCAGAGCATTGACAACTTGTTCAAAAGAATGAGAAATGTTTTATGATCTGCACAAGAGACTATGATGTGGAGGTTGAACAAGTAGCTTTGAGAATTTAATTTCTGATCTGAGAAATGGACCAAAGCCCCTGAGAAAAACTGTAAGCTGACTCTGGTCCTTTTATCTCCATTGAAGGTTCTGATTGGTGTGTGATCAATTTTGACTCCTAGTGTTTCCACCTGGTTAATTGTGTGCTAACTGAGCTCAAGCTGTGCAGAACTGAGTTAACAAAATTGTATGCTAGTGTTTTCTAAATGAGCACATGGTGTAAGCACTGAAAAATTTAGGGATTTGTGTGTAGAGTTTTGCAGTAACAGTTCACCAAATTTGAGTCATGTTTCAAAGCAGGGAATAGTGTTTATAGTTCAGGGAAATGGGTGTGCTTTAAGAAAAAGAGTGTTTCTGTTTTGAAATGACCTTAGTTTAAAAGCTTGGTTATTATGTTTTAGCAATCGAGAAAAACTGTAATATACTATTAGGAATGACAAAAAAGGTATTTATGATCCTGATTTACGACGTTTTTATTGTTTTATGACCCTTTTATGACTTAATGAGGGGTAATAAACATCATGCCATAAATTCCTGAAATTCAATTAGTTGTGGTATTTATTACAGCTGCTGTAAAAAGAAAAACAAAGTCGTAAACGTTTTGCGATGTTCTATAACCTCTGAACAGGACATTTGTTCCGGTTGATGTAATAAATGTTCAGACGGTGTCTTTAAATAATGGCTGCAGCGGCTTCTCCTAAAACTGGTAAAAGAGTGATGTGTATTTCTCCAACAAGAGGACCTGAAATGAGAAAGGAATTGGTTTTTGCACCAAGGAAAAAACAAAGAGTTAGTTTGACAAAGTTTCTTCATGAAGATACGAATACGACGACCCGTGATTTTCATTTGTCCACCGACCGTGTCGGTAGATACGTGTTTGACAAAGCGATGCGTACTGTGAAGATCTACGCTACGGATGTTGAAGACAATTTTACCTCGCAGGAGCCTTGCCTATTTTTACCAGCCAGACACTGGAGGTTATTCTACAATTGTGTTTGGAGAGATCTGAATGACTGTGGTGATGAGACGTTGTACATCGCCGAGTGGGACGGTATAGTTCCGGGTACAAGATTTCGCAACTTTGGAGATCACAGTAAAAAGTTACCAGATGACTGCGTTTACATTTTCTGCTGTGACGACAAGACACAGATTCGTGAACGCGTGTGGCCTATTCCTGCAGTGGAACACCATATGCAATATGACATGAAACTGTTGTTTCAGTGGAAAGATCTTCATAGAATCAATGAGATTTTTACAGGTATTGACAAATTGTTCAGATGGTGCGATATGTACGAGCGTTACAACTCTGTAAAGGTGAAATTGTTCCAGCCCGAACAGGGCGTACCCAGCAGCTCAGACAGCCTCTTATCCCCACCCACCTACTACAGCCATTAAAAAGTCTGCAGAGATCCGAATGCTCACTACCTCGAACGGCGCCATGTCTCAAGAAATCTTTTCGCACACCCTTTCGCTGTGTCTGCACCTGACTTTGCCGATGATAATGCCATCAAGCATATGTCGACGTACACTACACCTGACCCGAGCAAAGAAGGCTTGGATAAATTCTGTGCTGAACTCGGGTATCGCAACCTGACCTTTCTACACGCCATGTGTATCCCCTCGGGACACTCAGGCTTCGATAACACAGACGGATGTTTCAACGGTGCCGGATTCAGAATTATAAAAAACACGATCGTGTTGCTGCTGCAGCACATCATCGACGGCAAGCTGAAAGACGAGTACGAGGGTTGCGCTATGGACCGCCCCAGCCAGCTGCAACATTCTTGTCTATTTGAGCCACCCCCCTATTATTTCGACTCGCACTTTGAAGAACTGTCCCGCAAACTGTTCAAGCCCGATCTCCAGACCATCATCGACTTCACGCAGCGTCGCTGTGGTTAAATGACCAACAACGTTCTGAGATTTCAAGGAGCCGCCGCCGCTATCCTGCAGGAATTAAGAAACGAGCCATTCATCGTCGGCAAACTGCAAGAAATCAGAGAGAAGCTGTTGGACAAAAGCTACAAGAAAGCCATTTACGACGCCGTAGATCCCTGGCAGAGCAGTCCCAATCCCCCAGGCCTGTGACATGGGTTGCGTGTGCAGCGTAAAACAATTTTTCAAAAACTATGTGATTGTTACGCCCCGTGGCTCGGAAAGGACGTAACAAAAAGCGGGGACACACGAAAGAGTGCAATAAATACACAAAATTTATTAATCAAGCAAAACTATAGAGAAAATCAATAATGTAGCATGAAGTCGTCAGTAATCAGTAATGTAGAAGCAAGTGCGTGCATGTCAGTATAATGAACCGTGGCAATGTTGGGTGCATAAAAATAAAGAAAGAAACAAAGATCAAAGCAAAATCAAATCCAAAAGTGCAGTGCCCCCCTTGAGCAGTCCCCAAACTGCTCTTTTAAAAGGGACAGGTAACAAGCATCAGGTGTCCTCAATCCCATCTGGGAACAATCAGCTGGAAGGCGGAGCCATTACAGAATTCCTCTCAGAGAGGACACACAACACAGGGGTCCTCACAGTGATCAAACCACGTTATAAAGAACAAATGACCACCATGCTGCATTCTACCGTCGACTGTGAGTGCAATCCCGAGAGGGATTGCAAGGATCAAACGACACGTATAAAAAATCTCAAGAAACAAATGGTTGTTGTAAGAGGACTGACTGAATCATGGAGTGATTTGGTAGACCTATGCACAAACAACGACGAGCCGCCGGCCGTAATGTTTAAAAAACTTTAGGTGAAGTTGTCTGAAACAGGCAGAGATATACGTGTTAGCAATGTGCTGTGCATGTGTACATATGTAACCGATGTTTGCGTGAAACTCGTTGCTGAAAATAAGAGACGCAATGCTTACAGACTGATTGAAATCCTTGTAAACTACA
This sequence comes from Enteromius anoplus, assembly GCA_032359395.1. NCBI lineage: Eukaryota > Metazoa > Chordata > Actinopteri > Cypriniformes > Cyprinidae > Enteromius > Enteromius anoplus. Next base: position 25,033 of record JAUMHG010000198.1, read on the forward strand.
TAGTAGAGCACTGCTTTACGTCTTGTGAAAAATGTCTCTACTACTTGGACAATATGTAACAACTTCTGTTTCTCATCATTATCATGTAACCAATTTTTTAAATGTTTGTCTGTCATTTTAAATTAAATACTATGTTATGGCACATGACGAGTCATTCTTACGAGTGCTACCGAGACGTCAACATGGCAGAGATTATGAGAAAAGTTTATTACGATCCATCCAAATCTAGGGGGGAAGTAAAGGTTAAAAGCGGCCATATAGAGGGATACCGGAGTTCGCCTGAATGACGAGCAGATTTCAGACTGGCTGTCGGGCGAGGACGCTTACACATTACACAGATCGGCCCCTGTAAACTACAGACGTAATGGAGTTGTGGTGTACGGTACGGACGCCAACCTCGTAGACATGACTGCCTATTCCAAGGAGAACGATAATATCAAATATTTGCTGACGTGCATTGACGTGTTCAGCAAGTACGCGTTGGTCAGAATGCTCAAGAATAAGAGCAGGGTCAAGGTTACTAAGGCGCTTGCGTCTATACTCGAAGATGGGCGTGTTCCAAAGAAATTGCAAACGGATAAGGGTACTGAATTCTTTAACAAACATTTTCAAGATCTGATGAAAAAACACTGTGTTCATCATTTCGCAACGGCTACTGATTTGAAAGCGAGCGTCGTGGAGGGATTTTTAACCGCTACAAACTCGAGACGCTAAGTGGATGTTTTGCAGGACATTACACAGAGTTACAATGCCAGCTACCATAGGAGTATCAAGATGCGACCCGTGGACATCAACATAGAAAACCAAGGGCTCGTGTTTCAAAACCTGTGCGGTCGTATGAAGAAAAACAAACAACCGTCATTTAAATATAAAGTAGGTGACGTAGTCAGGATTTCTAAAGTGAGAGGAGCGTTCGCCAAGGGCTACAAATGGAACTAGACAGAAGAATTTTTCACCGTATCCTCGTATCACGCATGATCTGCCGGTATACAGACTGACTGACTACGATGGAGACGTCATTGAAGGAGTGTTTTACGAGCAAGAGTTACAAAAAATAACGGTTAGCGAAAACCAAGCGTTCAAGTGGGAAAGGATTTTAGGGGAGAAAAAACGTGTCTGGGTTATGAATATAACCCTAGTTACTTGAAGGAACGAGACACTGCGTTGGACGCATTGGAAACGCCTTGGCGTTAACAAGCTCTGAAACAGCTGTGAATCTATGCAAATGAGGGCTCCGGCGTCATGGACGGTGGCCTCATGACTCCCGGAGCTATAATGCCCAGGTGCAGCGCATTACACATTAGCTCTGGAATGAGGCAAGCGCTCGGCGGGGATGCCGTGGGTGTGGCGGCAACGCAGTGTCTCGTTCCTTCAAGGAACTAGGGTTATATTCATAACCCAGACACGTTCCTTTTCAGGAACTCGACACTGCTTTGGACGCATTGGGAATGCAATACCACAGCTCCATACCCACAAGCTCCTGCCTAGTGTGGGGCAGCACAACTAAGGACAACGGAACCTGGGGTGGCCGGAAGGTCCAGTCCGTAAAACCTTGCCATGGTGAAGGGAGAGGACCAACCAGCTGCTTTGCAGATGTCCGGAACCGGGACACCCGCTAAGTAGGCTTTTGTAGCCGCAACACCCCTGGTGGAATGAGCTCTGACTCCCATCGGCGAGGGGAGACCTGCAGAGTCATCAGCCATAAATTTAGCATTCACAATCCACCTGCTCAGCGTCTGCTTAGAAGCAGGCAGTCCCTTTCGGGGAGGACCCACACACACAAAAAGCTGGCCCGCCTTCCTCCATGCCGCAGACCTGCGGATGTACACATCCAGTGCTCGCACTAGGCATATACAATAAAGCGCCTCCTGAGGAGGAGGAGGGCAAAAGGCCTGAAGGACCAAAGGCTGTTGTGGAGTCGTAAGAACTTTAGGAATGTATCCCGCTCGCGGGAAGAGAAAAACTTTCACCAGTCTGGGTGCAAAGTCGATACAATCAGGCGCTACTGATAACTCCTGTAGGTCACCTACTCTCTTGAGTAAGGGAAGTGCCATCAGGAATACTGTTTGATGGTTAGATGACGATCAGAGACCTGATCTAAAGGTTCAAACGGAGGTTTGGAAAGAGCTTCTAAAACTACCGCTAGGTCCCATGTTGGAACCCTAGAGCGCGCCAGTGGCCTCAGCCTCAGTGCGCCACATAAAAACAGAATCCCTAGTGGGTGTCTGCCCACTGAGCGATCCTCAATGGGTATATGAAAGGCTGAAATAGCCGCCACATACACTTTAAGAGTTGAATGAGCAATCCCCGCAGAGAGTCTCATTTGCAAGAATTCCAGGACCGAACCAATCGGGCAGTTCACTGGCTCTTGCTGTCGCTCCGCGCACCAAGAGGTAAAGAGCTTCCACCTCAGTGAATACAGTTTTCTCACAAACACATGTGTACCCTGCACTGGCCGGGAATCGAACCTGGGTCTCCCACGTAAAAGGTGAAAGTTCTACCACTGTAGAAAACAGCGACAGGGACTCACACATCTTTCTAAACTACATATTTTCTTGACTCATTTTCTCTCTGTTATGGTTGATTTTTTAAACTAGAGAAACAAGTTTGCTGCGACAGACTCACAGAAAGAGCACGTTGAATGAAAGAAGCTAATGTGTAATGCGCTGCACCTAGGCTTTATAACTCCGGGAGTCATGATGCCACCGTCTATGACGCCGAAGCCCTTATATGGATAGATTCACAGCTGTTTCAGAGCGTGTTAACGCCGAGGCGTTTCCAATGCATCCAACACAGTGTCGAGTTCCTAAAAAGGAACAGGGTTGATCCACATTAGTTTTAGTGAAATGGTTAGGATTGCCCGAGAAATTTAACAGCTATATAGATAAAAAAAATTTGGTGGATCTGCAGAAGCCTTAAAAGAGCAACCCTTTAATTAAAGAGGTAATTGAAGTAAAAGAGCAGCCATGGATGATCAAGGTTTCTATGTGACGCTCCCGTGCAACGCTTCTCTTGCAGTCTATCCTGAAAACCGTATATCGAGTTATACGACCAGGCTGGTGAAAACTTTAAACCTTAAGGGCGAGTGGCAAGGACCTGGTACACCATTAACGACGACGACGGGGTTTTCGACCTAAACGCATACAGCGCCCCACCCCCGCAGCATGCTAATAAACCCGGCGAAGAGGTGTTTAGAGGATTATCAAGATTATCCGTGTCGCAGAAACGGCGGATAGAGGCCGGGTACTATGAGAACATTCGAACGGTGGTGCGAGCGATAAATTAAGTTATTGCGCAAACGGCGGTACTCGGTTACGACGAATTAAAAAAACAAATTCCGACTGGTCGTGCAGCCCAACATTTCTGTGTCTTTCTACAGGAAACTAGCCGCTATTTTAGGAGTAAAACCCGGCAATTTTTTAGGACGGGCCGTCTACCACAAAAAAGCTGAAAAATGGTCTACCATCAATCCAGGGGGATGGACGCGGGTAATTACATCGACTATTATCGAAACCAAGCCGGCGGGGGGCTGCCGGGGTACTCAGGTGGGGGCCGTCATGTACGGGGCGGGGCTAGGAGGCCTCTTCAGAGGGCTGTTTAGGCTGGCCGTACCCTTGCTTAAAAGAGGGTTCAGCATAGCTAAACCTCATCTAAAATCAGCCGCTAAAAATACAGCGTCCAACGTCATCTCAAACGTCTTGACGAGGACATCTCGCTATAGCCTCGATGTTCAGGGGGGATCGGGGCTCATGGTCATGTCACGTAAATGGACGTCTATGCCTCCTGGTGTAAGGAGGCGGAGTCACCCGATAAAGAAAGCAAAGAAAACAAAGAGCGCGCCTAGGAAGGGTTCAGTCGCGCAGAAAAAACGCAAGAAGCCTGTGAAGAAAAACACAAAGAGGTCCTTGCAAACCATATTAACATGGCGCTACTACACAGCATGTTCGGCGAGTGTATAAAGTCGGAACTGGATTTATTCACTGTGCCGTTGACGCAGACGGTCATCATCCTGGAGAGCACTGGCTAGCAGCTTATCTAACGCGAGAGGGCACTGCATGTTTTTTCGACAGTTTTTGCAACGCACCCGATTGCGACCGATTTCCGCCATCCAAATTTTTTCCAACGGATCTGCGATGCTTTATTCCGCCAGGAGAGTTCAGAATTTGTCATCCGACGCGTGCGGACAGCACTGCGTCTTTTTCTTACATCATTTAAACCGAGGACGCGACTACGACTACGTCATGAACTTAAAAATGATAAAATGGTGTCGTTATTTGTGAAAGGATTAAGATCTAGAGCATGCGATGAAAAAATGTTTTCCTGTATTCACTGTGTGCAAACGTGCGATATCTCTGTGATGTGTGATTATAAATAAAGACGCTTAAACGATAACATTGTGTTTGTCGCTTTTATTTTAAGAACATGAAATTACAACATCAAATTCCAACCATTGTCTACGAATGGGAACGGGTAATCTGCACGACGGCCTGTCCGTCTTCAGAAGCATGGAACGTTAAATTTTCTTTTTGACAGTCTTTTTAGCAGAGCTCGACGATTCCGGAGTGCTGACGGTCGCTCCAGGGCTGTTTTTCAAAGAGGTAATCGCGTGTCTAACGTGTTGATTAGGCACCGTGGAAAACGGTATGTTTAATTCTCCGAATGCTTGTAGAAACTCTGACCATCCCAGGGGTCTTCGATCATCTCTGACGTGATGAGGAGCAGTCACATTTTTCAGCAAATCAAGCATATGCAAACCCGTTACGGCTTTACCCTTAAACACAAATTCGCCCAACTGGTTCCAAGCGCAAAGTCCTTTGGCTTTAGACATTTTGTCTAATATGTAAACGTTTTTCACGTTTCTCGGCGGCATGTTCTTTAAAACTTCAGCTACGACGTCTTCGGAGGTTGCTATCGTCCAAGCGGCCGGGTTCAGATTTGGTAGCGTCAAGACCCCGTTTTCGCGCTCGCCTTGTCTGACGATCGTTAAAAACCTAGTTAGGACTCTCGAGTAGAGTTTGGCTTTTTCGTTTTGATCCAAATCGGTCGTGAGTAAAATATCTCTTATGGTTTTGTCCAGATCGCTCTCTAGGGTTTTTTTGAATGTTCTCGCGAATTTCAGAGAGCTGGTTCTGGGGGACGAGATATAGCTTGTCGGTGTGCTCCATCTTAAACTCTGTCTAGCGGATATCAGACTGGAAATAAACGGCACCGCGACGCTCAGGAGCGGCAATATACAGCAGCAGCTCTGGTTGACCGCTCGTTTCTTGGCCGCTAGGACGATTTTCTTATCGGCGAGAAATTTAATATCCGACTTTCTCCTTCTCAGTCTCTGATACTGACTTCTCGTGATGGGTATCGTGCCGTAAAGAATGTTTAGAGCCTCTTTGCAGAGTGCCAATATAAGCTCGTCGGACGACGACTGCAAAATAAGTCGGCGTTGATTAGGCATAGCCTTATGTGGCAGCTTCAACACCGGTAGGTGTGTGCAAAGCTTGGTGGACATGGTCACAGTCTTTTCTTTTGGAGGTAAACCACTTGACGGTTGGAAAGCAGACCCGTTCTGAGTATGTATGCTTGGGTGTTTTCGCTTTATAGTCTATCATGAGATAGCTGAGGTTGTGAGGTTGGCTGGTGGCGTCTTGATAACTCTCCATGAAATATTTCACATTGGCCGGATACATTTGTCTTCCTAGGACCATCACCCGATTAGCGCCTCGAGGGTTTTTGAATAAAATTAAATAGTTGGTGTTTAGGCTGATGGTTCTGGTCGAATTGCCTTGAGCGAATAAATTCTGCACGATGTAAATCGCGCTGAGATTACAATGATGCACAACCTGCGTAAAAACCTTTTGCGCTTGCGTGTTTCCGCTAGCTTCGCTCATCACGTCGTTCAAAATCAAAAGATTAGTCTTGTCGACGGGAAGCAAATGATCATCATTCAGAGACGTTGGTAATCCTTCAACAAATTTAATGTGGTACAATTTAAGCAGTTCATCATACAGAGGTTGCCGACAATTGTAAATATATATATACAATATTTTCAATTTTCTTATAAATCATATTTAAACCATTCTCCATCAACTTTTTCACAAAATAGGACTTATAGCTATTCGAAGGACCGCTGATGACACTCGAGAACTTGCAGTCTAAAATCTAAATCGGAAGCATCACGAACCCCCCTATGTGTCATCTCTTCAGTAGCCGTAAGGCAGAGTGTTGAAATCGGGCAAGAGCCGGCGTTTGTTGTACACCACCTTAAACTTTTTCTCGACGGTCTTGTTGTGAAGCGTGAGACGTTTTTTTATCCCTAGTGATGTTTTCTGCACGAGCCGCGATGTACTGCGTGTTATCGCCTGATGTTGTGTACGCGTTGACTAGGCCAATCAGTGAGTCTAAGTTATTCAACTATTCAAAGTGATACCCTAGGCTTTCCTGCAGACCTTCCCTCGGGTGGTACGATAGTCGTACGATTTGGGACCGCTGGACCAGAACTCTAGCTTGACTGAAACAACTCATCTATTGTTGAGAAAATTGTATTTAACTGAGGTACGTCACTATGACCAAAATATAGATTTGTTTTACAGCAGCCGAAAGGGTTGTCTAACGCGATGTCAGGCCACTCGGTTGTGACGTACGTCAGTTAAACACAATTTTCTCAACAAAAGATGAGTTGTTTCAGTCAAGCTAGAGTTCTGTTCCAGCAGTCCAATATATTTAATTTAAAGGCTGTGTCCTCTCCGTTCATCAGGCAGAATTCGAACTCTGCGAAATGAGTCTATCGCCCAGACTGACATCGAAAATATAGTCATGCCTTGTTTATCAGGCCCACCTTCGCTGTGTTCGCTACGGCTCCTCCGTTAGGTTTTGTGATTTTAAGACGTAGAAAGAGCAACGTGTTAAAAGAAAAATCAAATTAGTGTCTTTTACACTGAAAAGAAAAAAAAAACAAAATCACGTGGGCGTGACGGCCTGACCCCAGAGGGTTAAGATCTACGTAATCGTCGCCGTTCCTGGCTATGAAAAACTCTAGAGGCGACGAGTCTGATATGGCCAATAATGGAGGCACTTCCAAATAGGCATTTTTCTCGATGACCGTCTGCGTCAACGGCACAGTGAATAAATCCAGTTCCGACTTTATACACATGCTGTGTAGTAGCGCCATGTTAAAATATGGTTTGCAAGGACCTCTTTGTGTTTTTCTTCACAGGCTTCTTGCGTTTTTTTCTGCGCGACTGAACCCTTCCTAGGCGCGCTCTTTGTTTTCTTTGCTTTCTTTATCGGGTGACTCCGCCTCCTTTCACCGGGAGGCATAGACGTCCGTTTACGTGACATGACCATTAGCCCGATCCCCCCTGAGCATCGGGGCTATCGCGAGATGTCCTCATCAAGACGTTCGAGATGACGTTGGACGCTATATTTTAAGCGGCTGAGTTTAGATGAGGTTTAGCTATGCTGAACCCTCTTTTTAGCAAGGGTACTGCCAGCCTAAACAGCCTTCTGAAGAGGCCTCCTAGCCCCGCCCCGTACATGACGGCCCCGCCCGAGTACCCCGGCAGCCCCCCGCCAGCTTGGTTTCGATAATAGTCGATGTAATCACCCACATCCATCCCCCTGGATTGATGGTAGACCGTTTTGTCTTTTTTCACAGGTCTAAAGTGATCAGCTTTTTCGTGGTAGGCGGTCCGTCCTGAAGCATCGCCGGGGTTTACTCCTAAAATGACGGCTAGTTTCCTGTAGAAAGACAGCACGACCAGTCGGACTTTGTTTTTTAATTCGTCGTAACCGAGTACCGCCGTTGGCACGATAACTTCATTTATCGGTCGCACCACCACTCGAACGTTCTCGTAGGCCTCCAGGCCTTCCAGGCCTCTATCCGCTGTTTCTGCGACACGGAGAATCGTGATAATTCATGGATCTTTTTCTTGTCGTCACAGCAGAAAATGTAAATTCAGTCGTCCGGTAACTTTTTACTGTGATCTCCAACGACGTGAAATCTTGTACCCAGAACTATACCGTCCCACTCGGCGATGTACAACGGCTCGTCACCACAGTCATTCAGATCTCTCCAAACACAGTTGTAGAATAACCTCCAGTCTTTGGCTGGTAAAAATAGGCAAGGCTCCTTCGAGGTAACATTGTCTTCAACATCCGTAGCGTAGATCTTCACAGCTTCACATTAAGTCATGAAAGGGTCATAAAACAATAAAAAGGTCGTAAATCAGGGTCATAATGTCACAGGGCGGTCCTCCGTGGCTCTCTCTGACCGCCATCAGCGGGAACCTTCCCCGGACTATTAATGTTCCGCTTTTCCCCACGCACCTCGGAAACTTCCGCCCCAGGTGTTCGGCATTATCGCCTCTTTAAAAGGACGCGAATGAACTTAACTCATCGCGAAGTTTTGTCTGCCTCGGCTACAACTCTAAGCGTTATTTCTGTGTATATTTCTGGATTGCTTTCTGTGTATTACCTGGACTGTTTATTGGATTTCTGACTCTTGCCTGTTGCCTCGACCTTCTGCCTGGATTTACGTTTATGATCGATCGCCTGTTGCTCCCGACCTTCTGCCTGTCTTCCGGTATTGCTTTTGTATCATCCCCTTTGCATTGTATGCTATTGTTTGACCTGGATTGCCAGACTTTGATTGAGGAAAAAAAACTCAGCTAGCAAATGGATCCCAAACGACTCTTATGATTCATTATATAAAACTTCGCCAACGGAGGATCCAGCAGCTATGTACCAACTGGCTCATGAGATGTCAAGACAGGGGTCCGTGTTGGCAACGCATCAACATCAGCCTGATGAACTGAGTCGCGCTACTAAGGAAATGCTCCAAGGCTTACAGGCTCTTAATGTCTCCATTGCTGCGCTCACTCAACCACCACCACCACCAGCAGCAGCCAGCATCGTGCCTACCCCTCCTGTGCCTATTGCGCCACCTACTGCCAGTCCTGGTCCCCGAGTGTCACTTCCTGAAAAGTATGACGGTACGTCTGGTAAATGCAAAGGTTTCCTGATGCAATGTGCCATTTATATTAACCAGCAGCCCCATAATTTTCCGACCGAGGACAGCAAAGTCTCGCTGGTGTGCTCTCTATTAACTGGTAGAGCTCTGGATTGGGCAACCGCTCTCTGGGAAGGACAACGAATGTCTTTTCCCAATTATCAGGCCTTTCTTCAACAGTTCCGTGATGTCTTCGACCATACCTCTGGAGGGCGCTCTCCTAGTGACGAAATCCTGACCCTAAAACAAGGTACGGCCACAGCAGCAGATTTCACTTTTAAGTTCCGTACTTTGGCAGCGCAAACAGGATGGCCACCTGAGCCATTGAAAGCTTTATACCGCCGGGCCCTCTCTCACGAACTTCAAGCCGAACTGGCCTGCAGATATGAGGGTAAGACGCTGGAACAATTTATGGAGTTGAGCATCCAGATCGACAATCTCATCAGATCACGTCAGAGACGTCCATTTCCATTTCCACTTCCACAACTCGCCTTGCCTCCAGTTCCCTCCAACGAACCTGAACCCATGCAGGTTGGCTTCACCCATCTCACTCAAGAGGAGCGTGACAGGAGGATTCGCAGTAACCTCTGTCTTTACTGCGGACAACCGGGTCACATTCGAGTCAACTGTCCTGTGCGTCCACCCAGCCAGGCTTCCTCACGGATGAGTTCTAGTCACTTAACTAACTCTTTAACAGTTCCTATCACCTTAAAATTTCAGGGGAAAGAGTTTGAAACTACTGCTTTCATAGATTCAGGGGCAGAGGGGAATTTTATAGATGAGTCTTATGCTAAGCGTTTTCACTTTCCTCTTGTTCCATGTGGACCTCGTGTGGCAGTGGCAGCCCTAGACGGCCGACCCTTGGGTAAGGGGACAGTAACATCCACGACCAAGGATATCAGGCTTTGCATAGGTCCTATGCATCAGGAGACCATCCGCCTGTTCACACTGCAGTCCCCAGACCATCCCATCATCCTCGGTCTCCCTTGGCTCGAATTACACAATCCTTCCATCTCCTGGCCCGAACGCCAGATCACCCGCTGGTCATCTCACTGCCATCGTCACTGTCTTCAGCCTGTTAAACCGCCTGCACCCAAGACACCCAACCTGCCCGCTCACAGTAAGGACAGCATCTCCGAGGGACACTTGCCAGTTCAATACCAGGATCTTCACAAAGCCTTCAGCAAGGTAAAAGCTACACAGTTACCCCTTCATTGGAAGACGGACTGTGCCATTTCGGGCTTTGAATGACGGCACCGTTAAGTACCGATATCCTTTACCACTCGTGCCCTCAGCTCTGGAACTACTACGCCAGGCCAAGTACTTCACTAAACTGGATCTAAGGAGTGCTTGCAATCTGATTCGAATTAAGGAAGGTGATGAGTGGAAGACGGCCTTTTCTACAACAACAGGGCACTATGAATATCTTGTGATGCCGTTTGGCCTGTCTAAAAGCCCCTCCGTTTTCCAGTCACTTGTGAATGATATCTTCAGGGAGGAACTGCACCATTATGTGATCTTCTACATAGATGACATCTTAATCTTCTCAGACAACCTCGACACTCATATCCAGCATGTCCGTTCTGTTCTCAAGCGTCTCATACAGCACCAACTCTACGCCAAGCTCCAGAAGTGCGAATTCCACCAAACTCTCCTTCCTTGGCTATGTCATCAGTTCCGAAGGAGTAGCGTTGGATGAAAGCAAAGTAATATCTGTTTTGAACTTGCCCAAACCACACACCATTAAGAATCTCCAGTGCTTTTTGGGATTCGCAAACTTCTATGGACGATTCATCCGCAATTTCAGTCAAATTGCGTCTCCTCTTACTTCTCTCACCAAAAAAGGACCCAAAGTGCTTCGATAGACTCCCCAGAGTGAACAAGCTTTCCAGGATCTCAAATCACATTTTACCTCAGCCCCAATCCTCCGGCATCCAGACCCCGAACGGGAATTCATCATTGAGGTTGATGCCTCCAACAACGGGGTAGGAGCTGTGTTTTCTCAATGCCACGGTACTCCATCCAAGCTCTATCCTTGCGCCTTCTACTCCAGAAAACGGACTTCTGCTGAGCGAAACTATGATGTCGGGGACAGAGAGTTACTGGCCATGAAGTCAGCATTGGAGGAATGGCGTCACTGGCTGGAAGGAGCAACGAAGCCGCTTGTAATATACACTGACCATAGGAATCTAGAGTACATCCGGGCAGCCAAAAGACTCAATGCCCGGCAGGCCAGATGGGCATTGTTTTTTACTCGTTTCGACTTCAAAGTGACCTATCATCCAGGCACCAAGAATGGGAAGGCCGACGCACTTTCGACTCCCAGTCAGTTCGACTCCCAGGTAATTGTTCAGCAACCAGAATACATCATACCTCCCCCTCGGGTTGTGGCTCCCATTTGTTGGGACATCATGACGGAGATTGCAGAGGCACGAACCACTGATCCTCCTCCTCCTGGATGCCCTCCTAACCGAGAAAATGTACCCACAGAGCTACGAGCCAGAGTAATGCGCCTGATTCATGAAACCCCCAGTTCTGGTCACCTGGGAATTACCGCAACCACAGAACTCATAACCAACCTAACCTAAATAAAGACGTCATTCAATTTGTTCGAAGATGCTCCATCTGCAACATAACCAAGTCTTCTCACCAGCGACCAGCAGGACTTCTGCATCCCCTCCCGATTCCTCAACGCCCGTGGTCCCACATCGCCATGGACTTCATCACCGATCTACCTCCGTCCAACAAAATCACCACCATACTTACTATAATTGACAGGTTCTCCAAGGCTTGTCGCCTCATTCCACTCCCCAAACTGCCCACTGCATGGGAGACAGCAAAGGTAGTTATGGAACAGGTCTTCAGATATTATGGAATTCCGGAGGACATCGTGACCGACAGGGGTCCTCAATTCACCTCACGCCTCTGGCAAGCATTCTGTTCCCAAATGAATATTAACATCAGTCTCACCTCCAGCTACCATCCCCAAGCTAATGGACAGGCTGAACGTTTGAATCAGGAACTTACCCGATTTCTGAGATCGTATTGCCACCACAATCAACAGGACAGGAGCCGATACCTTTTGTGGGCCGAATACGCCCAAAATTCTCTGCAGAAACCCACCACCGGCATGACCACATTCAAATGTGTGCTTGGATACCAACCGCCACTCTTTCCATGGTCTGGGGAACCTACGGACCTACCCGCACTGGATCACTGGCTTTAACGTTGCGAGGAGACTTGGAACCAAGCCCATGTCCATCTACAAAGAGCAGTGAGAAGAGTGACTGAACAGGCCGATCGCAGGAGACCCAATCCTGCATACCCGGCCAATGGGTATGGCTATCTTCTAGGAACCTTCGATTGCAGCAGACCTGCAGAAAACTGAATCCGAGGTACGTGGGTCCGTTCAAAATAATTAAACAAATCACTCCTGTATCTTTCCGTTTAGCCTTGCCTGCCCAGTATCGCATCTCACCCACTTTCCATTCTTCTCTGTTAAAGCCCGCTGATGCTCCGGGAGGAGAAAGGGACCAGGAAGAGGCTCCCACCGCTGAGACACCCCCCCTCATCATCGACGGAGAGGAGGCCTACCGAGTTCAGGAAATCTTGGACTCACAGCGTCGGGGTCGTCTACTACAGTACCTCATAGACTGGGAGGGATATGGCCCAGAAGAAAGATCTTGGGTTAACGCCCATGACATCTTGGACCCCTCTCTTACCGAAATTTTCCACCGGGATCATCCCGAAAAACCTGCACCACGACCTCGTGGTAGACCCCGGCGTTGCCCTTCTCGCTTCAGGAGCTGCTCACAGGAGGGGGGCTCTGTCACAGGGCGGTCCTCCGTGGCTCTCTCTGACCGCCATCAGCGGGAACCTTCCCCGGACTATTAATGTTCCTACCCGGACCGCTTTTCCCCACGCACCTCGGAAACTTCCGCCCCAGGTGTTCGGCATTATCGCCTCTTTAAAAGGGCGCGAATGAACTAAACTCATAGCGAAGTTTTGTCTGCCTCGGATACAACTCTAAGTGTTATTTCTGTGTATATTTCTGGATTGCTTTCTGTGTATTACCTGGACTGTTTATTGGATTTCTGACTCTTGCCTGTTGCCTCAACCTTCTGCCTGGATTTACGTTTATGATCGATCGCCTGTTGCTCCCGACCTTTTGCCTGTCTTCCGGTATTGCTTTTGTATCATCCCCTTTGCATGGTATGCTATTGTTTGACCTGGATTGCCTGACTTTGATTGTGGAAAATAAACTCAGCTAGCAAATGGATCCGAACGACTCTTATGATTCATTATACAGAAATACCTTTTTTGTCATCCCTAGTAGTATATTAACTACTGAAGCACTATCTATACTTGCACCCCCTAAGTGTAAAGCCGGAGGATAACGTCTTATGCTTGTGTAACTCTCCCTCTTGAATCTAGATGAATTCATAAGAAAAGTTATCTAAAGTCTCATAAACATAACCCATTTTAGGAGATAATCTAATAAAATGTGACCAATTCCTCTTGTGCTTTGATTTTAAAGGGGTCGTTGTATCCCCATTTTCAACAAGTTCATATAATTCTTTAGGGAACCAATCAGCCCATTAAAGTAACATTAACCCTCTGCTTCTTCAGTGGTTTAAGCCGGGCCCACACTACATAAGTTTTAAAAGCCTATATATATATATATATATATATATATGTATATATATGATTATGAAATCTGGTTGCAGCACACACACAAGGAGAATCTTTGCAGATTTTCTTCCGTCTAATCTTAAACATGCACACACCAAAAGATTATCATGCCAGAAGGAGCATGATAATCATTATTCTCAGGAGGGGAAAATCAGACTAAAATTCATGTAGTGTGAGCCAGGCTTTAGATGTCAAGAGTAATAATTATTACATCCAGCAAAAAAACAAAACACCTCAATTGCATAATTGGAGACATTATCTTCCCCTGCACAGGAGTTGAAACAATGGCGGACATATACCTCAGCGCTTGTCTCTAACTTGTCAATCAACTATTATGACTGTGCAGAATTACATCATTCAGCCTGATTTGAGAAAGGGGATTTTAAAATAGGGATAAAAACACTGGGTGCTTTTTTAGTCGCAAAGTCCTGGTCTATGAAGTTCCCAGCTGCCCCAGAATCAATGAATGCTTTGGTCCTGATTTTAACATCTTTGTGAACGAGGCACACATCTATCTTCATAGTATAAGAGATGGAGGTGGCACTCACCCGGTAGGTTCTGGCGCGAGGCGGACGGGTAGGACAGTTCGCATAGATGTGCCTAGCTAGTCCACAATACAGACACAGGTGATTCTCCAGCCTGCGTAAACGCTCCTCAGCAGAAAGGTGGGTAGCTCCAATTTCCATTGGTTCGACGGTTGAAGAACTGGCCCGGGGGCAGTGGTGGAGCTGGGGTGTGTTGAGCACGGCGTGAGCGGAGAAGGTGGTCTGTGCGGATGGCCAGATCCATGTACTGTTCTAGATTTTTATCCTCATCCCGGCTGGCGAGCTCGGTTTGCAAATCTTCCCTAAAACCGCGCCTATACAGAGACTTAAGGGGGTCGCTGTCCTGGAGAATCACCTGTGTCTGTATTGTGGACTAGCTAGGCACATCCGTGCGAACTGTCCTACCCGTCCGCCTCGCGCCAGAACCTACCGGGTGAGTGCCACCTCCATCTCTTATAATCAAACACCTCCCTGAACTGGCGCAGAAAGCTCTGGTAGGATGGAAAGGCCATCCGGCGTCCTCTCCATAATGCAGTAACCCACTCTAAGGCCTTCCCCGAGAGCAGTGAGCATACTAACGACACCTTGCTGTCCTCAGTGTTGAAACAACTTGACTGTTGATTCATGTATAACTCATATTGGAGGAGAAAACCTTCACACTTTCCTGGGGCTCCGTTGTACTTTTCAGGGAGTGCCAGCCGGGCAGGGTTGATGGGGGTCGTAGTCGCTGGAGGTGCCGGAGGAGCGGGAGGAGCCGGTGGGCTGATCGGCTGACTCTGGCCGGTGGTTGCTGCTGTTAAGGCCTGCACAGAGCGATCCAACTCCTCCGTGAGTGAAGTGAGATGAGCTAGCTGTTGCTGGTGGGAGGCTAGCATACAAGCTTGATGACTCACCTCACCGACGACTTGAGCCATAGCCGTTGGATCCTGTTGCGGCGAAGTCTTCTGTGATGAATAAGCCAAAGACATTTGGATCCATTATGCAGCTTTATTTCGGGTAGTCAGCAAAGGTCGGTACAGCCAGAGAGCTGGACTGGCATATCCAGCTGATTGCAACAGTAAGGGAGTTGGCATTTCGGATAGTGATGGGAAGATCATTCTACCAGCCAGAAATGGTGTAAGAGAATGTTCTGGAAGGAGATTTTGTGCCTCTTTGTAATGGTACAATAAGCCGTCTCTCACTGGCGGATCTCAGAGTTCTGGAGGGAGTGTGGAGTCGAAGCAGTGAGTGGAGGTAAGCGGGAGCCAAGCGCGGTGATTGTTCCATAAGCAAGCATAAGTGTCTTGAATTTGATGCGTGCTGCAATTGGAAGCCAGTGCAGGGAGATGAAAAGAGGTGTGACATGGGCCCTTTTGGGCTCGTTGAAGACCAATCGTGCTGCTGCGTTCTGAATCATTTGTAGAGGTTT
>JAUMHG010000198.1:45539-60539 GCA_032359395.1 Enteromius anoplus
AGCTCAAAGGCAAATCGGTCTCTCTGGCGAGTTCCCATATGTAACGTCGAAGTGATTCGACTGAAAGGGTAACAGTACAGACCAGAGACTACTGTAAATAAACTGATTATATACAGTACCGGATGAGTCTCTGTCTCTCATTTAGACCTGTTCTTGCTCAGAAATTTCAACTGTAAGTAACATTAAAATAAACAATAATAATTTAATTAAATCCTTGTTACTTAAAAAAAAAAAAAAAAAAAAAATTGTTTTAGTTCCAAATTTCTTTTATTTATAAGCAATAGAAATAAAAAAAAAACTTTATAAAAAAATAAATAAAAATAAACTGAACTAATGGAAAATTAACTGAAAATAAAATATTATATAAACATTACACTGGCTTAAGAGTAAATACACAGAAAGATGCTCCTTTCCCCCCACATTTATCATTATATATATATATATATATACATATTAACTAACACTAAATAACTGAAAATGAAATTAACATTTATAAAAACCTTATAAATAGATTTCAAAACTAAAAAAAAAACAATAAAAATTATTAAAACTACACTTTATTTTATTTTAAATATTAATAAAAACTAGAATAGTATTACACAAAAAAACACAGGTAACAAATCCACATTTTTGAATATGTCTCTTTTTATATTTGTAGTTTTTTTAACTAAATATTACTGCAGCATTTCTAATTGATTATAACAAAGGTTCCTTTACGCAGTCATTGTGATTCTACAGTCAGTGGTCAGTGTGTGGAGTGTGTGCTGCAGTGAGTCACCTGTCCCGCAGGGGTCAGTGTTAGCGGTCAGCAGCTCCAGACTCACACAGGTGTTCAGAAGACGCTCGGTCCCGTCCTCACTACAGCCCAGAGCCAGAGCCAGCTCAGACACAGACATCTGAGAGCCCTGCAGACGCTCAAACACCCCCAGCTCACACGCACTGAACAGAGCCTGACACACACACGCACACAGATGCATCTCTGAGCACACAACTGAAAGTATTCATTTCTTCATGCGCTTAAACGAACAAATGCATGCAAAACTGTTAAAATACTAGTCTGGGTATTGATGAAAAGTGTTGGATATATTGTAAATAAACTGAAACAGCTGATAAAGATTGCATTTATTTACAGTACATCAGATCTTTACACTGACAAACCTCAAAAATAGTGTTAATAAAGAAACCCGATTTCTGTGAAACAGCTAGCAGGAATATTTCCCTATGTTCTCTTTAGAGTAGTCAAACAGTCCACAGAAAGAGAAGTCACCGTGTCTGCGTAGGTTCATTCTCACAGCAGTGAATGGATCTTCCTCAGAACACACACAAACTCACTCGGTTTAATGTCTGACTTATAATCACATCCATGAGCTTTAGTGAACTCATTCAGATGGAGTCTGCCTCTTCATATTCAAGGAGTTATTGCTGTCTGCTGTTATGTTCCCACCGAGATATTAAATATTATTAGCTTGGAAAAGCCCCATCACATCACATCTTAAACATTAGATATTTTCAAATTCATTTTTTCAAAAAAACATCAAATTTTGAATAAAATAGACACAAAGTGATTAAAAAGAGCAGAAATGAATGGTGACAGCATGCACTTTCAATAATACACTCGCACGTTTAATCTAAAATATTGCACCATTTGGAATAATAAAGATGTTGAAGTCTCTTCTGCTCACAGAGACTGCATTTATTTGATCAAAAATACAGAAAACAGTGAAATATTACTCTAGAGTAAATCAGTTGTGTTCTGTAAGTGTAATGTATTTCTGTGATGTTCAGCATCATTATTATATCACTATTATATAATAGTATTATTAGAGTTGAAAACAAGATGTTGTCCAATATTTTTGTGAAAAGCATGAAACATTTTATTTTTCAGGATTCACAGATGAATAGAAAGTTTTAAAGAACAGCATTTAATTGAAATAGAAATCTTTTGTAACATTAGGGATGTCTTCTCTGAGAACGTTCAGCTTTGCTTCAGAGAAATAAATATATTCACAAAGAAAACCTTTGTTTTAACTAACATTTGACTCTTTGTTGAAATAAATGCAGCCGTGGTGAGCAGCAGCTCAGTGTAAGCACTGATGAAAGCGCAGGTGTTGTATTGATATCACGTGTAAGTGTATAGATGCGTGTCTGTGAAGACGGATCGTACCTTCGACACCAGGAAGCCCTCCATGTACTGCAGGATCTTCCTCGGATACGGCTCTTCTCCGGCCATGACCAGCGGCGTGTGTGTGTGTGGAGCGCTGGGAAACACAGGCTCTTACACACACATAATCAGATTACACAGATTATCAGCGTCCAGATTGAACTCTCAAAAGAAGCTGCTTGTTCAGAGAGAATGAATGAATGAATGAAGCAGACGGAGACTCAGCAAAACAACAGGATCATCCCGACCTTACAATCACACTAATGAACCCGACTCAGAAACCCATGCTTTAAAACATATTCACGTTTAGTTCACCACAAAATAAACATTTTATTTAAAAAATATGTATTTTTTAGAAAGAATTTCCTGGTGATTTCTTTTTTTAATTATATATATTTATATAAAGATAAAAGAAAATCTTTAAGGTCCTAACAAGGTTTGATACTGGAGTAAAACGAGCGGGATCCAAAGCACTGCTTTATTGAGATCAGTAACGTCACAAACGTCTCCATAATGACTTCAAACATGTGCGTTCTTCTAAATACTGCGCTTGTGTGGAGGAAAACAAAGCTGTGTTCCCCGTTAAAACGTCCTATTCCTACACAAAACCACATGCTTGAAATGAACAAATCATATTAAAGTCTCTTAACACTTTCTACAACTCGAGGATTGTAGTCTGTGGAGTCTAATAACACACAACCTGACTCACACAAACATGTGAACCTGTCCAACTCAACCGTCCAGGTCATATTTCACCCCACAGCAGAACAAACACAGAAGGAATTACACTAAATAAGGCCTGATGTTAGGGACTGTGTTGACATTATCATGATGTGAAGAACTCTGATTCTCATCAGTTTTTCAAATAAAAAAATATATATATTTCAGATGTAAGGCATTTATTCATCATGCCATTTCTTTTTTAATTTAACAGCCAAATTTAGTGTTAAATAAATCTATTAAAAATCTGATAAGAATGATTGATTTTCAAATGTATTACAGAAATCTTACTGAGACTTCAAAATGAGCCATAAGAAAACCATAAACAACAAAACAAAAAAAAGAAAAGAAAGAAAATAAAAATAAAGAAATAAAAAACCTAATGGTCCTAAAAGAGGATGTTCTTTATGATTTATAGATTATACTGCTAGAGAAAAAAAAGCATAAAAATTATTAATAATAAATCAAATTTTAAACATTAAAAAAAATCTTAATAATCCTCAAACAGGCAACATACATAAAAACATCTTAATTTTTAATAATTAACTAAGAATAAAACAAAATAAAAAATAAAGCATTAAAAAAAGAAAAAAAAACATAATAATCCTTAAATAGGCAACATCTTTTGCTGGGAAAAAAAATCGTAAAATAATTTTTTCAGTGTTTGGAAAAACAACAACCACACAAAACCATAAAGCTGTGAACGACCCTACATCAGGCCTGAGCTGACTCTTCTGTGCTGAGGTGACCTGGAGGTGTTAGTGTCAGTGTCGTCTGGATCGGTGACCAGAGCGTCTGCTGCTGCTGCTCTGGCTGCGTCTGCGTCTCTGTCTGCTCCGACTGCGCCTGCGCCGTCTGCCTCCGTCTGCTTCGGTCTCTTTCCGCTTCTCCGTCTCTCTGTGCTGCGTCTGCATCTCCGTCTGCGCAGCACAGATCTGCAGGTCCAGACGGACATCGTCAGCGTTGGTGCTCTTCTTGAGCAGGTTTCCCAGCAGTTTGTCTCGCAGCTGGCGCTCTTTCCTCTGCAGCTCCAGGGTTCGGGCTTTTTCAGCCTCCACCCGACGCAGTTCATCCTCCTGCAGCCGCCTGCGCTCCTCCAGCTGCTGCAGACGTCTGCGCTCCGCCTGCTGCTGCTCCAGCTGCTGCTGCTTCAGGCTCTGAAACACACACAGCGTTCTCAATCACCAGTTCAACTCGCATCATTTCTATTCATCTAAAAGCACGTGGGTGAAATGGATTGACTGAGGTGTGAGCCAGACCTTGGCTCTGCTCAGCAGCTCTGCTATCAGTCGGATGGACTCCAGGTTCCTCTGAGCCAGAAGAAGCTTGCGCTCCTCCATGCAGATCTTCAGCTGGAGCTTCTTCTGCTCCTCCTCCTGCTGCTTCTTCAGCTTCTTCTGCGTCTTCTTCTCCTCCTTCTCCTTCAGCTTCTGCTCTCGTTTGCGCAGCTTCTCTTCTCTCCTCTTCTCCTTCTCCTCTTCCTCCTGCTCACGCTGCTTCCTGAAACAACACAAAAACTGTTCCTAATGGAGCAGCAGAGACTCTCTCTGGACGTCTGTGGACGGACACGGTACCTCTCTTCTTCTCTGCGTCGCTCCTCCTCTTCTTTCTCTCGGCGTTTCTGCTCTTCTCTCCGTTTCTCCAGCTCCTGCAGCTTCAGACGCTCCTGCTGACGCTTCTTCAGCGATGAATCGCTCAGGTGTTTAGTCGTGTCAAAGGTCACCTGAGGACACACACCTTCAGAGTAAACATCCTCCAAATTCACAGCTTGTCTCGTTTATAATCATCCCAAGAAACAGCTCATTCTCAATCAATCGTTATCAGCATTATTGCTGTGTGCAGTGTGCAGTTTGATCAGATTTATTTTAATCATTTAAAACAGGCTTGATTGTCATGATGTAGAATGTGAAGTGAACTCAGGGTTTGTGATAGCTACACGCTCCAGAGACGGACAGAGTTCAGTTCATCTTCATCTCCTCACATTCGGGGTCTCTGCTCTGCTGAATAATCCCTGAACTCATTAATGAAAGCCGGTTAAAGTGCGGTGTGTGTGATTGAAGTGTCAGCTGAACACACTCATCTCATTAACTGAGTATCAGACCTGCTCTACTGTGTCTTTACAGACTCACAACCACAACCACAATCAGTTCATGACCTACAGTCGTCTTTAAACCTGTACTGTAAAAATTATACTAAATGAATGTCTGATCAATTACTAAATCATTCAAACTGAATCCATAAGAAGTAATGAATGTATAAAAAGGTGAAGTTTCTTAAATCAGTCGATGCCTTTTGATTATCAACATTTAAATAGAACTTTATTAAAATAAAAAAAAGACTTTTGGGAGAAATAAAACAGATTTTACAGGATCCTAAAATGTCATTTTTTTTTTACTTTTAATGAATTGCTACTAAATTTTCATGGTTTTAATTCATTTGACATGCTTTTTGATCACCGAAACCACTGAAAGCAGAAAAAATAAGACATTTATATTAAAATAAATTTTTCAATTAAATACAACAATAAAACATTCATAGGACACTTACTGCAAAATAATATTAATAATAATGTTATTTAAAAAAAGATCCAATTCAAATTTTGTTTATTAGACATGCTTTTGGATTATTCAAATTCTTAAAAATATATTTTATTTTATTTAATAAAAATTGAAGCAGGAAAAAGTAACATTTTGAATGTAATAATGCATTAGTAACTAAGACAATAACTGCTACAGAAGGATTGTAACTGAAGTAGATAACTAATATTATTATTAGACCTGCCTTTTGATTAATACAATTCAATATCAAACTCTATTTAAAATTAAAGGAGAATTGGATTTTAATTAATTAGACTGGCTTTTTTAAGACTAAGTTCATAAAACAGAACACAGGATGCAGAAAATGTAAAGGAGTGAAGTGAACCTTAATGCTGCAGGCCACGGCCTTCCCGTCGTCTCCCTTCAGCATCAGCTTCATGCCCCGGAGCGAGTCCATGGCTCGGACGAAGCCCGTGTGGTCCTGATACTGGACATAGCCCTCGAAGTTCAGGTGTCCTCCGAACGAGAAGGTGTTGAAGTTCTTCCCGGTCATCTCCTCGCGGTACGGGTCCAGCATCGGGATATCCACGTTCCGGATCTTCCCGAAGCGCTGGAAGACCGCCCGGAGCGCCGCCTCCGAGGGTCTGTCCGGGGCACCGTCCGGAGCGCTGTCCTGCGTACACACACACACTTCATCAGTTCACACTTCATGCACTGTGAGCAGCATCATTTAAATAGAAGGCTGTACCTTGGCGGAGAACCACTTGCAGGGCAGTCCCTCCAGATGAATGGTGTCGGGCCGCTCTCCGGGAACCGTCTCGTTCATGTCCTTGGCGTCTCTGAAGAAGGAGTCCCAGTCGTGGCGGGTGGGGAAGTCGGTCTTGTGCTCGACGGCGCGGATCTTCAGCACGTCCGTGAAGCCGCTCAGCTTGATGCTCTTAGCGTCCAGCTTGGCCAGCAAACGTCTGACGGCGCTGCGGTTCTCCACCTCGCCCTCGAAGCGGATGAAGTCCATGGTGCTCTTGGAGATGCGCAGCGAGGAGAACTGCTCCGGATGCACCATGGCCTTCAGGCGCTCCATCACCTCCCAGTTGGAGATGGACTTGCCGGGCGTCTTGAGGTGAGGCAGAGCCACGCTGACCGTGAGCCGGGCGATGGGTTTGAGGTAGAGGTTGAGCTCGGGACACAGGTCCACCGCCTCGGCCGTGTCGCTCACCACCGACGTCATGCTGGAGACGCTTCAGCCACACACACGAACACAGAAACAAAATCAATCAAATAATAAATCAATCAAATAAAATCAATATATTTCATTTTTATAAAATTAAATCAATAAATAATATCAATTACTTTAATATCAACATATAAATATATGAGTCAAAGGCAAAAAAGGGTTTAACCATAAATATAATAAGCATAATGCTGATTTAAATAGTTACTTTTAAAAAATGTTTTGGTTTAAATTTAATTTTTCGGAGGCAAAAATATTCCCACTTAAACATCATTCAGCGTAACAATTATATCGGGCACATTTACAACAAAAATCAACTTAAGACACATTAAAAGACCCCAGATACTTATTAGCTGTAATTTTACACTTTTTAAATGTGCTATTATCCTATGTTTTGCCATGTGTCAGTATTTCTTTTTCTAATATGCTTCCTTATTCTTTTATATATTTTAATATACACACGTCAGAATAAACTTGTTGTTTGAATTTGTACAAAAAAAATATTGTGATAATAATACTGTTACATTATTTCAACCAAATTTTGACATTTTATTTCCAAAAAACCTATTAGAAACTTTAAAAGTAGACATTTTTTTTTGTGTTGGTTCTGTTTTTTTGTGTGTGAATAAACTCTTTTACTGTAAAGCAATCTGAACAAAACACAATCATCTGAATCAGTAATATTATCCGTTATAACTAAAACTTAAATAATTAAAAAGCATTTACAGTAAATGAACTAAAATGCATAAACTTTAAACTAAATAAAGACTTTACAGTTATCTGCCGATGAAACATTTGAGCAACAGTCATCAAAGAGAAGGACTCCGAGCTGGTCGTGAGTTTACTACAGTAATAGAGGAGGTAAATCATGGTAAACTACTGTAACTGTGCGTATATTAATAATAAAGAGCTCCTCGGGGACAGAACATCGTCTGGTGTCGGATTATAAAGTTATAACGATATAATAATGAAAACAGGCGGAGAGATGAGGTGATGTGCAGGTTATTGATGAGTTATTGATTTGAGGAGCTCGTTTAGCGGTTTTACCGCCACTGACCCGGATGATGGAGACACACCGCTGGTTAGCGCAGTTAATCTAGTCTTACTAGCTGAGATAAGGACGTGTGGGTGATTACTAACCTCTCTGAATAGTTTGGACTGAAGCATCAATAACAACAGCAGTCCACGCACAGCTGAAACAAACGGACATGATGCCGCTGGCCGCTTCCGCATACGTCACACACAGCCACCGGAAGTCACCGAGGAGCTCTGCTGCTCTCAGGCGGTCACTGTTCGACCTGCAGCTCAGCCACAAAACTACTCTTTATAGAAATGTAAACTTTTTAAATTAAACTAAATTAAATATTTGGGAGGAAAACAATTTAGAAACGCCGTAACCTCTTAACATAAAATAAAAAAGACACAAATAAACCGCTGAACTAGAATTATTTCTTAAAACCATTCTACATACTTTATTATGAAGTCAATGTTTGACTTGCAGCTTGACTGCTTTGCAATAAATGGCCATTTTACTCTGAATTCATAAAGATGAAAGAAAAATGGGTTTAGTTTGTTTGTTAATGTCAATAAAGCTACTCTCAGATCAAGATAAAATAATCTTAATAAATAATAAAGGATTTAAATTAAATTAAAGTAAATTTCATAAAATAAAAAATAAAATAAAATTAGATTAAATAACATAACATAAAATTACAATTAAATAAAGATATTTGGGTGGAAAACACACCTCTTTATGTATAATTAAAAAAATTGAGTTGTTATCCATCCTTTAAAACTGGAATGATTAAAAAAATAAATAAAATGAGTGTGTTGATGTCAGATAATAAAGTTGCACTCAGATCCTGACGTAATAATAATAAAAAATACATAAAAATACTGTAATGATCAAATAATTAAAATATGGTAAATACAATAAAAAAAAATTATAAAAATGCTAAAAAAAACTGTATTATGTATAATCTGTCCATTAAAACTTCAAATATTTTTCTCTAAAAGCATTTTATGGGGCAGGAATATCTTATTTATGACTAATTCTAGCTATTTTGAGAGTACGAGGTCTGATTCTGAAATCAAGCTGGAAACAATGTTAATCTGCAGTAAATCTCTGAAGGAAACCGAATCCAGGTCTTAAACCCCCTCACATGATCTGAAGGAGAAACCTGCTGGATTTAATGAAGTATGGAAGCACTTAGGGTTAGGGTTTCTAGACTAGAGCGTCCGTCAGCAGCACACAGAATATGATCAGGTGTTATATCAGATCTGCGCTGGTTTCTGCTCATCTGCTGATTGAGTTATTCAGCTGTGACCAGAGCAATATCTGAAACTCTTAATATTTCTTAATATTTTAAAACCATGTTTGTTAACTCTTCACACGACAGAAGCACAATCAGGTGGAAAAAGCGGTTTATTTCTGGAATTACACACAGCACGTCACATACCCATAATGCTTTGCTTTGTGCCAACATGTTACCTTACTGGCGCCAACAAAAGTATAATATTTATGTAGTCAAGCTGGCACATGCTCAACGACTAAACAACAATAAAACAATATCCCTGAGAGCTTTCATTTCAATCATTTAGATTAATCTGAAACAATAACATCACACTGATGTCCGATTTTCTATTTTATTTTTTCACAGTAATTGCATTATGTTTAAAAAAAATAAAATAAAAATGCATTTATTTCATTAGCATAACTATATAATTATATAATCATTAGCAGCCAAAGACATCACACTCTTTATTCCAAGTGCAGTTTATTTTTGATAAATCAAAGACAAATGCACGTTGTTGAGTAAAACACTGTAAGGATGTGTCCAGACAAGTGTCAAAAATGTTTATATCTCCCAGCCAGAAAAAGCTGCCGTACCTGCTTTACTTTATTACCCGTGTCTGCTCAATCAGATTTCATGAGAAAGAAAAGAAATGAAAACTGAACCAAACAGTTCAGGGCGTCCTAAACGCCTCGCCGTCAGAGGAATAATGCCCCGGCAGCAGATGGAGAACGGCGGTAATTTAAGAGCAGCATTCATTAGTGCTGATGGCCAGGTCAGGATCATCACTGCTGCATGAAGGAGCAAAACACTGAGATGCTACCACATCACCTAGCAACCAGCTGGAACACCCTAGCAACAGCAAACACCACTCACATTGTCTTCAGGAAGCATACACATCCAGTCTCAACAGTTAGTGAGGAAGCTCAAAGCAGGGGGATTATTAATACAACAAAATGATCAGTAGAGGCACTTTTAAAGAGAACGCACATTTGGGATTAGAGTTTTAGAGTTTGGGATCGCTAAAAACAAAAGCTATAAAAGGTTACATTTGATCAGCTACACGTGCACTGCCTCGTGGGTTATTAAAGGAACAAAACTTAATGTTATTATCGACTCGTGTTTGAGTTCAAAACATCTTCACATCTTTAAGATGTGATCTTTAGACTTCTCACAGCACACTCCTGCATCTGGAAGAGCATCGGTAAAGGCACAGCAACTGAAACAGAAGAACATCATCATGAACACAAAGTGCATCCGTGAAAATATCAAAGCTAAATAACCTACGTTACATCTACACGTTTCATCGCTGTAATAAAAGAGATGATTGCATTAAAACTGGTTCAGTTGCTCATCCAACCTAAAAATGTAAAAAGCAGCTACTGTATATATTTTCATGCAGAAAGAATCAATCAATATTATAAATAAATGTAAAACATTTCATCTCTATTTCATGATTGTGCTTCTTTTACTATTAATGTTAACAATAAACTCTATATTAGTGCTGTCAAACATTTAATTGCATTTAAAATAAACGTTTTGGTTTACATAATTCATATGCGTGTGCACTCTGTGTTTACTATGCATACACAAACACACACATGCATGTATATAAGAAAAATAGGTTTATGCTTACACATGTAGTGTATGTGTGTGTATTCATATATACGCATATATATTGTTTGACAGCACTAATATATATATATATATTTATACTGTTTGTTCATGTTAGTTCACATTGCTTTGATTAATGTTAACAAATACCAGTTTTCATTTAAAAAGCGTTAGTAAATGATGAAAGGATCATTAACTAGCGGCTAATAAATGCTGTAGAAGTGTTGTTCACTGGTCAAATTTCCACTCTATGGATTTAACCTATATTTTTCATTTATTTCTATCATTTCTGTTCAAGTTTTGTCATTGTTGCACCACAAGCAGCTGCAATGAAGTCTCTTTAATTCAGGTTTCGGTCTCAGCCGAAGAGATTGGATATGGGTCTGGATTTGACGGGGCTCTTGAGGGAGTCTTCTCCTTCCTCGTTCTCTCTGAAGGAGGTGCTGTGGACGATCTGCGTCTTGAAGCGGTTCCTCTGGAGTCTGATGCGGCCGATGGAGGACCTGCGGTGCAGAGAGCGGGGCCTGGGCTGTCCGTCGGCCGTGAGCTCCTCGGGGGGGTTCAGTAAGCGCAGAGGGTTGAGGTTGGTCTGCAGGACTCTAGGAAGCTTCCATCGGCCGGCTCCGGAGGCGTTCTCCGTGTCAGGGCTCACTATGATGTCCTTGATGTCACACGTGATGCTGGCTCGGAGGTACTGTGCCGCTTTCTTCCCGCTGTAGTCCCTGACCTCCACGTCTGCGTCGTACTCTCCCACCAGCAGCTTCATCACCTCTATGTGATTGTGCATGGCTGCCAGGTGCAGAGGCGTGTAGCCGGCGCTGGACCGGCCGTTGACGTTGAAGGTGACACCGTGGCACTTGGCGAAATCCAGCAGCGTGGCGATGAGCTCGTGCTTGCCCTGCTTGGCCGCCCAGTGCAGACACGTGAAGCCGGTGACAAAGTCTTTCTTGGAGATGAGCGTGGGCTCACACTCGAGCAGCCGCTGAAGACTGTCCCACTCACCGTCTGCCGTACACATCATCCACTCGTGCTCCAGCGGGTCTAAAGTTACCAAGTTCTCGTCTACTGACCACGCTCTGGCTGACAGCTGCCCTTGAGAGTTCCGCTGCACCAGAGAGCGTCTCACCTGCACACGCATTACATCTTATAAGCATGGACAATGTACATTTGGAATATAAATTATATGCATTATGCAATTTTGCATTATATATTGTATGCATTATGTACAGTTGTTTATGCATTATATGATTTTGCATTATATGTCGTATGCATTATATACATTTGGATCATATATTATATGCATTTTTGCATTATATATTGTATGCATTATGTACATTTAGATTATGTATTTTATGCATAATGTGATTTTCCATTATTTATTAAATGCATTATGTTCATTTGCATTATACCTTATATTTCGCTTCATTTACTATGTGTATTATGAGCATAATTATTATTACATGTATTATATGATTTTGCACTATTTATTATATGCATTACGTGCACATGCACTATACAGTATAGTTTATGCATTATGTGATTTAGCATTATAGATTATATACATAATGTGAGAATATGAGAATAATCTGCGTTTTCACTATTATATGCATAATGTGTATTTCCACTATGCATTTGAATTATGCATTATGCATTATAAGCATAATTATTACGTGCATTATATGATTTTGCATTATTTATTAAATCCATTTTGTGCATTTGCATGATACATAATATAACAAGTGCTTTTTGCATTATATGTTGTATGCATTATATCCATTTGGATTATATATGCATTATGCATTATATATAACATATGTTTTGTGATTTTACAATAAACATTATATGCATAATGTGCATAATTATTATAACATGCATTATCTGCTTTTGCATGATTTATTTATCATATTGCATTATGACTTATGTGCTTTTACACTACATTACATACATTACATGCATTTCCATTATTATTATTATCACATGCATTGATTCCAGTACATGCACTAGCACCTGTCCCACCTGTGGAGAACTGCTCATCATGAGCTCTATGAAGTTCTTGCGGCTGCATTTTGGGGTGCTGCCCTCCTCATTCTGTGCCTCATGTGCTCCATCCTCAGAAGAGCCCAGCAGACTCCGCTGAGATCCCCTCGAAGCTCTCCGTCTAATAACGATGACCTGTGGCGTGACAGAAGCTCTGCCAACTCCAGCCTCCAGCTCTGCCCTAGATTCCTCTTTTCCTGTTGACTGAGCATTAGAGAGCTCGGGAGCGTTCGGCTTTATTACATCATTTCCATGCACTCTTTCAGTATCCTTCGCAGCTGAGAGCTCGCCGTCTTTCTCAATCAGAGCGATGTCAGACACACTCAGATACTCCTCAGCATCTCTCACAGCCTTCACCTCCTGTGATTTAGGATTCAGATCACTGATTTCTTCATGCACCTTGATGTTCTTTTCTAAATGCAATGCATTAATTCCTCTGTTGAGCTTATCATCATCCTCATCGGGTTTCTCACCCTGCGCGTGCCCGCCGCGCATCTCTGGGTATCTGAACTTCTTCTTCAAACACACCACTTTCTCCCCGTTTTCTTGCTTCACGTAGGCGATATTGTCCACAAAACGCTTAAATCTCTCTTTTAGCACGGCTCGCTTCGTATCTTCGCTGCTCAGAATGACTTTAAAATGCGCGACCAAGTCCTTGTTTTTCACACGCCCCCCATTTTCCAATAGAAAGTCCAGGACGGATTCTTGCGTGCACTCCGTCGCCATTATATCATATTTTATGATAACAATAAATAAGCGAGTGCGCAATTCTACGTCAAACGCGCCTGTGTGGTTTTGACAGGTTGATATCTCGTTAGTCCGTGCGCTGGTGAACGCATCGCGTCTCGTATTAAAACCGGGCTGTAGATGAGATTGAGTACTGAATGTGTCAGATAGGGGTCGGTAGAGCTTATGAAGGTGATGTTTGCATCCTAGCAACTCTTGTTGGAGAACAGAATCCCTGCTTCGAAACTGGATTACAGAGGCGTTCATTTGGGCTCAAGCGCGCCCGGCGTTGCGCGGGAAGCGGCTCCACGATGAGCCAAAATGGATTCCAGTTACACCAGGTTGGAATGTACCACTTTGTTGGGACAAGGGGAGGTTGGAACTCCATTGAGGTTAAGAGGTTTCAATTAATTAACCCTAGCAAGGTTAATGGCGTCCATTCGGGTTAAATCAACGAGTAGTCTTAAAAAGAGCTCGCTAATGTATTTGACACTTCAAGTCGTTACGCTTTGTCGACTCATATTCACAGTGAACCTTCTCAGAGACGCTGGGATGGTAGAGCTGCTGTCCCAGTGGCGTGTCAGCTGGAAATTATTGGACGAGGCAACTTTTGACTTTCATCCGAAAGCGATCCGATTTTTTCGCACACAGCAATCGCTGTTTTCTGCGCGCTAATGGCTTCTTCTGATGTGGTTCGACAGATGGTACGTTTGCGATCGATATATTCCCTTTTCCGAGTCTTTTCTCGTTTCTGTGGCTTGTGAAGTTTGGGAGTGAGTTGGCGTGAGCGCGCTTGGGAGTGTCCCGACCTGACGAGCGCGCCCCCGCCTCATTTTTTAATATATAAACAAACATCTGATTAACCGATGTGATGAAATATATCTAATATATCAATCTGATTCAGTTTATGATACGTTTATCCAATTTCTGTGCGTGTAACTTACCCGAATGGGCCATCGGAATGCATTTCTCATTCTGAATTCATATCTGATTCTTCAGTCAGTGTGAACACATTTATCTTCTGTCAGATATCTCAATCGGTCTGAATTCATTGATCTTATTTGTAAATATGTGTATTTGAGCAGTTATTGAAAAAATTATCGATATGAAGAATCTGAAGAAGTTGAAAATGAAAACATTTAATTGATTTATCAATTTGAATACATTTACCAGTTATTTTTTTATTTCAGTTATATATCATCCTCATTCATCTGATTTATGGATCTGAATTGTAAATTTTAATACATTTATGCCAATTTAATACTTATTAGTATACCATTAAAACATTTAACTTAAATGAAATAAAATATTAATATTAGATAAAAAATAAATAAACCTACATAATGATGTTAAAAACGTAAAACGACAGACAATAAGTCAAATTACTAATTTTGTACTAAAAATAAAATGTAATCTTAAAGTATAAAAATTGAAGCAAATTAAAAATATTAATAAAAACTGTCATTATGCAAATATCAGATTTATCAGTCGGAATGAAGAAAAGAGATCCTATAGTTATATAAAACATGCAGTGGATTTTAAAGTCTGAGACCACGATTAAAATAATTCTCTCAATCTAAACTTGGGAAACGTTTTACATTTGATAAAGTTTTAAAAGTTGAACTGTAAGAATGTGGAAGTGTGTGTGAGGCAGGAGCTCAGATTAAATATAACCCAGGA
>JAUMHG010000200.1:2362-13545 GCA_032359395.1 Enteromius anoplus
AGACAGAATAATAGCTCCGCCTTCTTTCTTTGTGGAGACATTTGGGTGGTGTTTGAAAATAAACCCACTCTGTGACGTAACAAACAAATAATCCCAGGGTGTGAAAATTGCTCAAAATTGATTGACCCATCCCTAATGGGGTCCTAAATAATTACACAGCTTGTTTTAGCTTGGAGTGTTATGTTTCTCCTCCGCTCGCATAAATCAGTCTTAGTCACGTTTGCTAGTTTTCCAGCTCTTACAGAATACAACTTAGACGTGACTTCTATAGTGAGAGCGTGATAAAATTGATCAAGAATTGACTGATAAGTCTATATAACTGTGAAACACAAGTTGTTCACTGGGTAAAACCTTTCTTCAAGGCTTTAAAAAGCACCATCCGTGTTAATCTATATGCCAATGAGTTGGTTTGATATGCTTCATTCACCAGCAATTTTTTATGTTTAGGACAACTTGGGCTATGCAGTTTTCTGTAGCAGATGTTTTCAGTGTCAAATGTATCAGTCCGGTTGTTAAGTGTTGAATTTGTTGCAGCGTTAGATTACATTACATTCCTTTTTTTTTTTTATAAACCAGTAACATATTTTGTTTTTTGCAGGTACATGGTGACGTCAGGTCTGGACAGGAAGCTAAAGGTGTATGATATCAGAGCTTTTAAACCTCTTCACTCCTGTTTCCAACCAGCTGGTGCCTCTTGTTTATCTCTAAGCCAGAGAGGACTGCTCGGTGCTGCTACTGGAGATATTGTACAGGTAGTGTACATAAACACACAAGAGAACAAATGTTTGTTTTAGTCCTAACCCAAGTGTTTAAAGGGGGCTGGAATAAAGCATCTCAATATACTTTACAGTAAAGTTTCCGAACTCTCAAAACGACCTCTGCGGTGTAAAATAAGAGATCCTTTACTCCTAACTGCATCTCCAAAAACTTTTAGCCTTTCTAAAAGTCAAAGGTTAAATTAAATTGAAAATGTCCTCGCAAGTTAAGTGCGTTTATTTTTAATTCCTTTAAGCCGACAGAGCACTCAAGAAAGAAAAATAACACACGTTTGAAATGTTTTATATATAGATCATTTGAAAGTGACCGAATCTGCATCGAGTGAATCACACGCATGCTTGCTGTCCTGAAGATGCACGCGTGTAGCAGCAATGGAATATTTTAATATTATGATGCTGTGAATTCGAGTTAATAGGGCTGTATGTTTGTATCTGTAGGTTTATCGGGATGTTTTGGGAAGCAGTCCCATCTCCAAACCCTACATGGCTCACCGCCTTCGAGGGCAAATTTGGGGTCTTGCATACTGCCCCTATGAAGATGTTCTGGGAATTGGACACGGAGAGGGCTTCACCAGCATGATTGTACCAGGTAAGACAGGAAGACGTGTTCACTTACTGTGTTGTGTAGATGAAGGACAGATGAGCTTAGCTGCACAACGCAGTGAGGCACCAGTGTCCGGCTCACAGTTCTCCTGTGACTATGAAGAGAAAAAGCCTTGCTTTTTGTGCCTCCAGGTGCAGGGGAAGCCAATTTTGATGCTCTTGATACAAACCCATACCGCAGCCATAAACAGAGACAGGAGTGGGAGGTCAAGGCTCTGCTAGACAAGGTCCAGCCTGAGCTGATAGGTTTGGACCCAGGACAGCTGAGTAGAGTAGACCAGGCCAGCTTTGAGCAGAGGCACAAGGAACAAGTCGAAGCATTGGTAAGTTCACTGTTGTGAAAAAAATAAACTGTATATATATATATATATATATATATATATATATACACAGTGGGTACAGAAAGTATACTTAAGAATATTTTCTATTTTCTAACTTTTTATTCAAGAGTCCCGAAAAAAGTATCACAGGTTCCAAGAAATTAAGCAACACCATTATTTCCAGCCCTGATAATAAATCAGTATATTAGGATGATTTCTGAAAGGTCATTTGACACTGAAGGCTGAAGTAGTGATGCAGAACATTCAGCTTTGCATCATAGAAATAAATTACATTTGAAGGTATATTAAAACAGAAAAACTGAACT
This sequence comes from Enteromius anoplus, assembly GCA_032359395.1. Lineage (NCBI taxonomy): Eukaryota > Metazoa > Chordata > Actinopteri > Cypriniformes > Cyprinidae > Enteromius > Enteromius anoplus. The sequence goes on from JAUMHG010000200.1 coordinate 4,388, forward strand.
AATATCTCACAATAGAAATATAGCATGAATTCATTTCCGCTTGCGTGCAAACCTCTAATCAGCATAATGTTGTGAGTTCAGTGCTATAATAAACATATAGCTTATGCATGCATATAAATATGAAATGTTGGAAAAAAGATGGTGTACTATGAAAGTAAAGTGGCAGCATGTGACTATTTTAATTGAGGCATTGAAGCCCGCGAGAGATTTGTTCAGACGGCTGATTCATTCAAGAATAAAGCAAGAGCCTGTCCTTATGAATGGAGCACTGTCTTGGCATCTATGTATAGATGGCTATCAAAGAGTGTCAAAATGGCATTTGTTTTGAATTTCCTGTAAAAGATGAGACTTCACTCATCAGAAGTGACAATATATAAAGCTAAGTTTCCAGTGTTTTAATCCCTGCACGGGTGGAAACTCAATGCTGCGTTTACACACATACTGTACCGTTAACACCTCTAGTATGTATCCATCAGTTTGGTGTCACTTAGTTCTTGCTTTGTGTCTCGTCTGTTTCAGGGTTTCGATCCTCAGGCTAAAACCAAATTTAAACCAAGGAATAAGAAAAAAGGAAGAAGCTCGGCTGGTGCCATAGAGAAAAGAAAGAGGAAGGTCGCCCATGAGGATCAGAGGGTATTTCTTTTTTTTCTTTCCCTCTGTTTGGATGCCTCACATAGACGATATAACAATTTTAACTGATCAGACTATATGGACCGTATTCCAGAAGGGACCAATGCTATATTTAGAGGTTTTGCTCTCTTTTCTCACCAATTACTATCTCTTGTGATTCTGCAGGATGAAATTCGGCAGTCCATTCAAGAGCAAACGGAAAGAGAGCAACAGCTGAAAAAGAAGTCCAAAGAAACGAAAAGCAAGTCAACACTTGACCGTTTCAGAAAGTAAAGGTCCCTGACTGCTGTGAACCCACGCTAGAGGACTTATTCAAAGAAAGAAAACATTCATACTAATCTATTGCAAATGTAAGATTGCTGTTGTACAAGGCATTTTTTTAAAACCCTCTGAATGTCATTTCCTTGTTCCATGAAAGCTTTTAGCTTGTTTAATAAAATACCTACAAAAAAATGTCCATGCATTTGTCTTTAAAAGCCCCATGAAACGACAACAGTTGAGAATATTTATAATTCTGTAGTAGTGCCATTAACCAGAACTAAGACATCGTCACTGTAGCTTATCAGTTTTAGATGCTAAGCTAAGTCTTTGTGTAAATCCAAAGTAGATCTGAAATGCTCTTTCTCCTTACAATGCCTGTAATGGGCTAGGACCAAGCAACATTGCTAATTGTACTAAATGATGTGCTTTCAGAAACACTAGTTATATGTTGTAAAGCATTTTCATGGCTAGAATTACATGACAAGGAGAGACTTGTATTGGCAAACTGTTTATAAGAAATAGCATAACGTCACACACAAGATTGTAAAAAACAAATGAAACGAGACAAATCATCAGAAATGTTCAATTTTATTAGCTTGCTCTAACATGTTGCCAAATAACATGTACCTTACTTTGTCTATGCCCAAAACATACTGTTGTTTGGCAAATAAATAACTTTACATATTTAGGCCTATTTATTAAGTATGCCTAGTTTCTCCTAAAATGACCAGGGAATTGATAGTAATGTTAAAGAAAAATGACACCGTTTCTCCATTTTCCACTGTGTCCGTCCCTTAATTTAGACGATCCGTGTCTCTCCTGTCTCAATGCGAGCATTTAACTCCAACACGCGGCGCCACTGTTAGCATTAAGCTTCTAGACCCAAACAGGGATGAATTTAGGAACTACCAAACACGTCCACGTTTTCCCTATTCAAAGACGGTTACATGACTAGTTATACGAATAAGTATGGTGACACTAAATAAAACGTGGCGATTTTTTTTTGCGAATAAAGACCACTTCGACTTCAGCGCAGTAATATCATCACTCCTGAAAACTCCCCCTCTCTCATTTCCGTCAGTCCAACCAAGGAGTGATGATATTACTGCGCCGAGGTTGAAGTGCTCTTCCGCCATACATTATACTTCTCTTGATCCGCTTAAAATACCGCCATGTTTTATTGTGTCACCATACTTACTCACTAACTTACTAACTCATGTAACCGTCTTTAAATAGGGAAAATGTGGAAGTGTTTAGTGGTTTATAACGTCATTCCTCTTTGGATCCCAAGGAAGGAATGAAGCTAAGCTAAACGCTAACATACAGTAGTAGCGCCATGCATTAGAGCGATTAAGTGCATGCAATGAGACGGGAGAGATCATTCGTCTAAGTTGAGGAAAGAACACAGTGGAACAGCATTTGCTCCTAAACTAGGGCTGCATGGTGAATCAAATTTACTGCTCAGTAAACCCAACAGCCAAATGAAATGAAATTAGTTACTAGACTCCTGACCTTCACTGTGCATGCTGTCCTTCTTTGGCCAATATGTGTTCCCGTTTGATGTTATTCTACAGTATTCAGTGTTTGCAGTGGGGAAATAAAGCAATTTTTTACCACGCTAGATCACACATTTATTTACTAAAGTACCATTTGTGAACCTACTGATTTGATGCTAGTGTGTGTGTGTCCTCCGCGACAGACTTTGCTTGCATCCACGTGATGATCTAGTGTGATTTATAGGCTTTATCGTTACTAATCACTCAGACACTCTATATGGCTAAGTACCAGCAATCAGCCCGCTTTGAGCAATCATGAAAGGCACAGGCCGGGTATAGCAGTGAACAAAATTCAAGTACTTTATAATAACAAAATTGATGCAGTGCATAGTATCACCAAAGAATACCCTTTGTGCTTTTTTTTTTAGTTTCTCCACAACACTCTACTTTCCAACAGGCTTTGATCTTCATTTTACAAGTCTTTCCCCAACAGCATCCCAAGAAATGCTCTAATTTTACAGACTCCAAGAGACGTGCGCATGCCCAACCATGAACACGGGGCAGTGGAGTGCACGTCCGTCCAGTAGTGCACCATGTCCCCTGGCTTGGTATGGTGGACGGACACCATAGTTTGGTAGCAGCAACGACTGTATGGTACAGCTGGACCTCCAGAGAAGAGTGGAGAATGCGTAGGCGCAATCCCTGCCGTGTGAGCGCAAATACCTACAAACACATCCTCTGGGGGCAACAGTCTGGGTAAACGTACGGAAACCGCTGCTAGTGACAGCTTGAGCAAAGCTGGCCGAGAAAGTACGTACGCGGTTCCACTGCAGTAATCAGGAAAGACCACCCCAGTGTACGCAGCTTCCGACATGTAATGTTTGCTGGCAGGATTGCGGTCCGGTGCGACCTGCATGTGGACCCGACCCAGATAAAGCTCAGGGAGGTCACTTTCTTCTGCTTTAAAGCTGAGGTTGAGATATTGCAGCAGTGCACTAGGGTTGAACAGCACATCGTCATCTACCTTAGCCATGTAATACGCCTGTGGACAGAAGCGGCGAGCCCAGTTCAGCATCGACAGAGTTTTCAGGGTCAAGTTACCGTAGGAGTCCGCGAAGCGTCCTTGTATGAGGTCTCCACGCTCCTTTGACTCTTCTATTAATTCTTTGCCAATAACTGGGTCAGATGGTTGGCCTACAACAAAGAGGGTCATGACTCGGTGACCCCTGACCTGTACTTCCCCACCCCAGGTGTCTCGAATGGCCTGGCGGGCCTTTCTGTTGTGAGGAGCGGTAGTCACCAGAACGATGAGGTAAGGTTTGGCGCGCTGGCAGACGTGAATGCTAGGCATAAGCAAGAACTCTTCAGAACGGGTCGGGGGTATGCTGTGTGGAAAGGCTACTCCGTGAGGATCTATCGCTCTGCTCATGCCCATCCATGTTACCCACAATTCAATTACATCAATAAAGAGAAAAGCTAGGAGGGAGATACAGAAGACCATTATCAGGATGCAATGGATAAACTTTAACTGGCCTCCTCGCTTCCAAAAGCGACCCTTACAGATCCTTAAACTATACCCAGGCAACATTTTAAGAGATCACAGGAAAAACTTCTTCACTCTTCCTTTATGGGTATGATTACACTGACTGTGTAAAATGAGATCCAGTTAAAATGTCCAGCTCTGCTTTTCTCAGAGCACCACCAACTGTAAAAGAGAAAAAACATGAGCATTGATGAGATGCTATTTACACTAAGTGCGGATAGCTTTAGAATCTATTTACGCTTTTCTGCTACTACTTATTGGAAATAGTGGCAATTATCTGCACCTCAGTATTGAAGTACATTATAAAACGGTATGCAGCTTCTTATTGAGAGTAGTTTTTAATTTTAATTCAAATGATTAAATATATGCCACGGTTGGCACCGAATTGGGACAAAAAGCCCTTCCTACACCTACCTTAACCAATACTTTTTTTGCAACTTTTTGTTTATTTTCTTTACTTTTTTACTGAAAATTAATGCTTTCTTGATGTGATTTGACAAAAGTTTGTCAAATGGTGGATTTGAACCCGGGTTGATCAGGTCACAATAAGTACAACATGTTTCACCCTGTTCTGCACCACCGGAGCTAATAAGAAACATTGGTGGGCGGAGTTAGGGTAAATAGCCACTGCCAATAACACGGCTATTTGCTCTTAGTTTGTTTATCTTTTAGGATTTATTTGTGCTATCGAACTCGTTTTAGTCCCCTTTTAGCAGTTTGTGTCGTTTATTTAATGTGTAATGTGTAATGTTGTAAATGTGATGTTAGCATGTATTGGTTTCTCAGTTCATTTCTGATTACAGTAATTTACTGTAAAAGAACAGGTCTACTCTTTAATCCTGTAAGCTTCTGGCAGTTTGTATACATGACGCTGTGTGCACCTTCTGTGTGTAAATCTTTACCTCAGCTTGTGGTGAACTTTGATTCATCATACGGCTTTTTTACCAACATTTTTTGGGTTGTCTGTGTCGAAAAAAGTATTTTAATACTTAACTAGGTTGGTATCTTAGCCTAATGATATATTCGGTTCAGTCAGTAAAACCATAACTGTTGCTGGCGTTGGTAAAGTTCTGGCAACCACAGCTGGTTTGTATCTGTGTTCTTTTATATTTATATTTCCTATTGTTTGTAGTTAGCTATAATTATCCTCTTCAGTCAACTTGAGAACCCGTTAGTATGTGTAAATGTGAAATTTTTATGTCATCTAAATGTTTGACATCACAACAGCCTTTTTTCCCAGCAAAAATAACTACATAGGGCTATATTTAAAAATATATAATGACAAAACTTTGATATTTTAACAGAAATATGGGCAGATACTGTCAAGAAACCAGCAACTTTTCAGTGGAAAAGAGATTACTGGTGTCGGACACATTTAAATTTATTTAAAATGTTTCAGATTTACTTTTAAAGTGTTTGTTCAACAAGTTTAAATAAAGGCAATAGTGTGTTTGTGTGTGTTTATGTGGTTTAAGAGGACACAAATGTGTATAATGACATGGTTATTACAATATGAAGGTGATTTATGAGGACATTTTCAGTGCCCCGTAATTCAAAAGGCTTAAAAAACATACTAAATGGTGTTTTTTTGAGAATCTAAAAGTGTGTGTAGTTTCCTGTGAGGGGTAGGGTTAGGAGTAGGACAATACCACATACAGTCTGTACAGTGGAAACACCATTACACCTATGAAGAGACCCCAGAAAACATGGAGACACTACATGTGTGTGTGTGTGTGTGTGTGTGTGTGTGATCGACTCTTGCTGAGTAAATGATGTGTTCTGGGCTTCATCAATGTAAACTGGCCAGAAACTGATCAATGAAGCTCATTATCAGACAGAACAGCACAAACCGCCCAATCCACACACACACACAGTATAATAACAGGAATGTGCTTCTTATAAGAGATGTTTAAGAGTCTGGTGAAGAGCAGATGTCAGTCTGGAGGTTTCCTGCAGTTACTTTAATTCTTCTAAATAATAAAGTGTTTGTATATTTAATGCTGTAAATGTGTTTACGTCTTTCTCAACAGAAGAGTACTGCGATCAGGTCATTTAATTACAGTCATTAGCAGTCTGATTCATTTAATTACCATTAAAGGTTAGCGTGTTTAAAAGTAAAGCTAAACACAATAGGACTGAATAAAATTCATCATGGCGGTTATATAAAGACTGATAATTCAATCATTTGCTCTTAAACAGTAGATCTGTAGAGGTTCATAGACTTCAATCAACGTTTTGCTCCTAAATTCTAAGTTAAAAGCTTCATGGACTGGTTGAATTTGTCATGACTTCCTGATGGAGGTGTTCTGTGATGCTGCTTCTGAAGCGGCTGTGATCAGTCCTGGATCTGCTCTGTTATATGATGCTGATCTAATGTGGGCTTCCCCTCGGAGAGCCATAAACCCACCGCTGCGTTCCAGTGACACCCATCTGCAGTCAGCTCTGGGTTCACAGAATTACAGCAGTCCTACAGAGAGAGAGAGAGAGAGAGAGAGAGAGCTGGTGTGTACTCTGATGAAAACAAAACACACAGAAGGGTGTTTTTATCTATTTATCTATTGGTTCCATCCATTGTTTATCATTCAATCTATCCATCCATTAAAAATCATTTTTTCATCTGTCTGTCCTTTCATCCATTAATCTTTCCGTCATTTATTGTTCCATTTTTCCATCTGTCCATCCGTCCACCCATTCATCCATCATTAATCCTTTCATCCTTCCTGTGTTTATCTTTCCATTCCTCCATTTGTTGTTTCATTCCATCCATCCATTCTTTCCATCCATCTACTCTTCCATTTATCCATCCATCTTTCCATCAGTTATTGTTCCATCCATCCGTAAATAGGCTGAACAAGATAATTTTTCTTACTCCATTGGCTGGTATTCTTGAAAGCCAAAAATTTGAAGACTTGAAATCTTAGGTTCTTTTACCTGTCAGGAAACACATCTTAATTCCAGAGTGTTTAGATATTTGTGCAAGAAAGCAAGACAAAAGTATGAAAATCAGTTTTTGCAGTGCACACACTCACAGATTGCTAATTGCTGAAATGATCTGTCATCTGATCCCGGAGGAGACTCGTCTCAGCGGGAGACTCTGGTGTCTCTTGTGTGTCTCCAATCACATCCGGCTCTAATGATGCTGGAGAAAATTGAATTTCTGCACTTGATGTATCTCTGGGAAAAGTAGCAAGTGTCTCTATCCTCGGTTGCTCTCTGTCTTACTGTAAAGTGTATTTTGTTATCATGTTGTCATGTACGCTGTGCTTATGTTTATTCGTGTTCTATTGCAGTGGAAAGCGTCTGCAGGCTGAGAGTTATTAGAGTTCTCCTCTGACTGGATTATATTGCTGGTAATGAGGTTTTATTTGCGTATGGTGAGGAGTGTAACAGAGTCCGGTCGCTCTGTGAGTGTCAGACGTGTGTGAGGTCGGGTATCGAGTCACATCTGGAAGTGCAGAACTCATTTAGCTGAGCGTAATGTGTGAATGAGAACATTAATGTGTGAATTACATCTCTGAGAGCCGGCACAGGCACCTCGGGAACATCCTTCAGGACACGCTTCATAGCAGTGCATTACTGGATGCTGGATTCTGATTGGCTGGCAGATGTTCCAGGTGTTGATTAATGAAGTGTGTCCAGGTTAATTGACTAGCGATGTGTTTTCTTTCAAAGAAGCCTACCAGCTTTAATGTTAGCTAGAATACTTCATATTTTAACTGTTTGGACTGAATTATTCTACTGACAAAACTTGTTTGTAGAAACATTTAAATTGATTAAAAGGGTGAACTCATATTAAATATTTGACTGGCTTTTTATTTTGTTTAGGCTTTATATGAATTCTTGATTCTGATTGGATGACAGATGTTTTAAATGATCAATAATTAAGTATGCCCATGTTTATTACCTACCAGGGATGTTCAAGATTACTTTTCCATTAAGGGACCATCTAAAAATTAATCATAACTTTTAAAATGTAAACTGACATATTTTATTGATTTATTTATGATTGACAAAATGTATATGTACAGAATAGTTTAGAAATAAAATCCTTTTGAGAAATAGAATTTATATTAGGGGGCAGTCGTGGCCTGATGGATAGAGTTGGAGCTGTAACCCCAAGCTTGTGGGGTCGAGTCCCAGGTCCAGCAGGGATTGTGGGTGAATACCCAGCGCTCTCTCCACCTTCAATACCACGAAGTTGTCTAACTGGCTATTTTATATAATTATAATAATTATAATAATTAATTTTTGACATACTGTTGTATTATTTTAGGTATGTATTTTAATTTGAATTATATTAATGTAATGATTTACAACACTTCCTAGTAAAAATGCTTTAAAATGTTTGAAAACTCGTCTGGTGTTCATTTGATGCTTACATCTCTTGACATTCATTACATGAAAGCGCTATAAATGTTTTTCAGAAACGTATGAAAGTATTGATGGAGGTTTGTCTGGGTGACAGATGCTGATCTGAAGCGTTTGAGGGAGTTAATGCTGTTGAAATGAGAGCGTATTGATCTGGAGTTTCTCCATCGATACCTGTGTTAATCAGGAGCTCTTGGCCTGCTCACCGCCGCTGAAGGGTTCATTTAATGTGATCGGGTGACATTTGAATTTGAGCGCTATCACATGCCACCGTTTCAGATGAAAGATCAGACACGATTCTGATGCGTGATGCTCTTCATCTCCTCATCAGCGTTTACTCCTCAGAAAGACTACACATCTACTAGTACTGCTGTAAAATATAATCAATAATCAAATCTGTTTTGTTTTGTATCAACTTAAATTTAAAAAGTTCAGACGTAAAAGCCTGTGTGAAATCTGAAATTTTCTTCTTAAATGAGCATTTTCATGAGACTCCTATATTTACATTCAGCTAATTTAGTTTAATTGCATAGGAAATAACCTATACGTTGTCTATAGAGTTAAATGACTCAACCTAAACATAATAAGAAATGCTCTTTTTAGATGAAAATATCAGATAGAGGCTTTTGCATCTGAGCTTGGAGATTTTGAGATAACACAAATAAAGAGCCAGATCACGTAAATTGTTAAGACTGAATATTGTAATATCAGTATCAGATAAGATTACTCATGTTCATTTCTCCACTCGGTTGGTTTTAATCCAAATTAAACATGTGTTTACTAGCAGAGGTGGAAAGTAACGAATTACATTTACTCGCGTTACTGTAATTGAGTAGGTTTTTTGTGTACTTCTACTTTTT
>JAUMHG010000201.1:34469-44683 GCA_032359395.1 Enteromius anoplus
TGCTTGCTGGAAAAAATAAATACTTCTTTTGTTTATACTTACCTCTGATCTCCGTTGCCTTTGTACTGAGCGTTACAGTATATATATATATATATATATATATATATACATGCATAGTCTAACACTGTTATTTTTGTAAGCCAAATTACTGATGAAAATGTTTGTTGATAAAAGTTTTATGGTTTCTTGTAGTTTGACATATTTTTTCATCATGTTGTCAACTAAAAGTACTAAAATTATATGTAATTTCAGTCAGAGTGAAATGGACTTATACTGAATGTGACATGATGAAATATTGAAGAAATATAAGAATTTTGTCAAGAAAGACATAATGTGACAACATATGGCATGGCAAACAATTCTCTTTTTTTCATTGTTTTGTTTGCTTCTATTTCAACAGGGAAAAAAGTGACAAAAAGTAAATTAATTTCTAGCACCTCACATTCCTATGAATAAAATGTGCTTAATTAAAAATGCATGTTCCATTTTATTTCTGTAATAATGAGTATTTATATATACAGTATAGTCCAGTGTCAGCCGGTGTACAATTTCTTGTGCTGTTTTCTTTATTCCAGCGGGACGGAGAGGATAGCAGTTGGAGATTCTTTAACAAGCCCATTACAGTCTATGGCTTGTGAAGGTGACTTCCATTTCTGAGAAAATTATTTTTGAATGTACTGTAGATTGTCACGGCTCCTCACGTCTGAGAGCATGGAACGACACAAATATGTCAGATTTGTTTTGAAAAAGCGAGAATGAAATACTGACCTGACAATTCAATCTAACAAGCCAGGATATTTCCTAAAATCCTAGTTTATATGTGTTTGTGTCCCTAAAGCGCTATCGCACAAGCACACCTGCTACCTGCGGAAGAGACTCTTACTTTAAGAGCTTTAACGGCGTGTTAATGGTGTGTTTTGTTCATTGGTGTTACAGTCTCAAGAAAAGCATTTGGTGGTTACTAAGGCAAGCATCACTTTTTCTACAGCACAAAATATAACTCGTCCGGGAACATTTGTGCTAAACACATGAATAACACCTCAAACCTGTCAATTGTGCAGAAACGGTGTGGTATTGTCTTTGTAAGTGACTTGCATTTTTGCCTGTCAATAAAATTGGCTAGATAATAAGATAATAAAGATAATGTTGTTGTTTTTTTTTTTTCATTTTTTATTGTTTCTTTCACACCAATTAAATTGCAAGTATAAATATTATAAACAATTGTTATATAATATGTATGTTAATCAATATGTTGATATTTTAGATACGTTTTTATATATATTCAATTGTGGTTGATTGATTGGTCAGCTTGAGCATTTAATAATAATATTATTGTATATTAATATATGATTGTAATATTAATTAACATGTTGTTATATTATATTATATTATATTATATTATTGTTGTATTATTAATTTATTTTATTTTCATTTATTTGTTTGCTTGTTTGCATAATAGTTAATAGTTTAATAGTTAACACATGTTGTTATTGTCATAAAATTATTAAATCATTATTGCTAATTTTATAATATCTGGTATTGGTGAGGATACAGTATAACTATTCCTGTGCAGCACTCATTCACTACAGAGCATAATTTTGGATGTCCCATCCACAGCTGTTACCTAAGACCCTAATAAAAACTAGACAACAAACATCATTTTTTACAGTTTTTTAAACACTGTATCGGTCGGAACTGATTGTCCGTAACTTTGACCAAAGCTGATAAAACGTGAACATCTGTGTTCTCCTAACAATGCATAAAATGTGATTATATGGAGATAAGCTGGATAATGTGCGACTCAGGGGTCAAAACTAATCTAAATTGGAATCACTTCATCCCTTGGGCTCTATGACAAAACAGCAAGGTGAGATGAGTTCGGCTGACTCACAATAGCCTTTGATTGGATTTTTTGAGTCGGGGTGGGGCAGAGGAGAAATTAACACAGACCTTCTGGACCATCTGCAGACATGCTCATTTTAATAGTTTGCAAAACCTAACCTTCTTCATAAACGTTTTCCATCCTCTGTTGTTGTTGGGTTTTTTTTCTTTTTTTTTTTTTTTTTTTGTTTGTTTGTTTGTTTGTTTTTTCATATTGTAAATCACATCAAATGATTGAGGACAAATCTTGAATCTCATCCAAACATGATTTTTAAAATGGATACATTTTATATAAAATGTTTAAAGATTCATATAACATATATGTCACGGAGTGCAACAAATAACAATCCTTTTAATGATCCAAGACGAGCAGACAGACACGCAGGGTAATCCACACAACATCAAACAACATTAATAACCGGACAAACTAAACTAAACTGAAGAGAACTTATAAACGGGAGGCAATTAACACAAACAAGGAAGGGACACCTGAAGACAATGATAATCAACTGAAACTAGGTCAGACGGAGAACAAGCACATGGGGAAATGAAAACATAAACAAAGACAGTCCAGGGCATTACAGTTCGCCCCCTCTCAGAAGCCAAGTCCTCGCATCGTAGGCAAACAAAGGGGTGTGAGGAAAAGTCTGGAGGAGGTTCAGGAGGTGGTCGGGTGTCCGTGAGGAAGACAACTGCCAGATTCCATGATGGTGATAATGGTGGGTGGAACCAACAGGGAAACCAGAGGGATCTAGAGCAGGAGGAATCCGGTGGGACCCAAAGCCCAGCCATTGCATAGACCCACGGAGGAGCGGACGGAGGGAGGAGCCACTGAGGAGCCTGATGCAGAGAGGGAGAGTTGATGATCCAGGCTGATGCTGAGGACCTGGAGGGCCAAGGCGGAGCAAATCGCGCTGGCGGCCGGTCCAGAGGCGGTGGATGGTGGGAGGGACAATGGAGCCTGGCGGACTAACGGGTCACGGTGGCGAGGAGGGAGCTAGGTGCCATGGTGGAGCTGAGGGATCCTGCAGCCACGACGCTGATGGAGACTGGCAGACCCGTGGCGAGTTCAGCACACAGATGGTGAGCTGAGGGTGAGACAGCGGTAGAGTGGGCAGGACTGGGTGGGAGGGTGGTTTTTTGTAATTCGATACAGGGTGCAGGCACAGGAGGGCGCACCCGAGGAGCAGGAACTGGAGGACGCATGCGAGGCACCAGCACTGGAGGGCGCACCCGAGGAGTTGGAATTGGAGATTCCTAGTTAACATGGTCCTTCGCTGAATGCCACAGATCTGTTTGCTCACCCTCAACTGTGGGTTGCTCACTTTCCGGCTCTCGCACCTGGTCTGACGTCAGCTGCTCCTGCTTCGGGCGAACTTCAGCTCTGTCACCCTCATTTGCAATAGCTCATCGGTCCCGAAGGTTCTCGGCTTCAGGAGTGCAAGAAATAACAATCCTTTTAATGATCCAAGATGAGGAGACAGACAGGCAGGGTAATCCACACAACATTTAATTATGGATTTGTTTATTCATTCATTTATGTACATATTTATTTATATTTATTCATTCAATTAATCAATCTGCCACAAACAGCGGCTGAAGTCACTCGCACTCTCGCTTCCAGTACGGGCAGACAGGACTCGGAGGCAGGACTGAGCTTCAAGGGTGAGCTTCTGGTTTATTAAAAGAAACCAGAACACAAAGGAAAATGCAAAGAGCAACGCAAAGAGACTACAAACTGAAAAGCAACATTATCGACTCACAGAGATACAAGACATTGGACGTGGTTTTTATACATGGACTAATCAAACACACCTGGACAAACACGGCTGGCAGAGGATGAACACTAATGAGCGGGGTGGAGTCACAAACAAGGGACAACATGAGGATACAAAAGGTAAACACAAGACCTGGAGCACATGGCTCAATATAAACAAACACACTGAAGCACAAGACATGAGAAATAACAACATACAGACAGGCAATACAGACAGAACAGACACAATCAGTCATTCATTCATTCATTTATTATAAATATATGAATAATGAAATAAATTAATGACAAATAATTATAAAAAAAATAACTACACGAATAAACTAATTAATACACAGATAACTAAATTCATCAATACATTGTCATGCTCAGTGAAGACAGAACAAACTGGATTCAATCAAAATAAGAGAGTTTTATTAATCAGAACATAAATCATCCTCAGCAGATTTTAAATAAAGAAAGCGAGTCAGACAATCACATAAATCAAACAGGTTCTCTGCTGGTAAGTATTTTCAGGTAAGTCTTTTCAGGTAAGTATATATTTTGCAGGATCAAGGATCAGGAGCAGAATCCTTCCAACAGGTAAGTAATTAGTATGAGCAAAGTTCAGAGGCAGAATAGTTCCAGCAGGTAAGTGAGAGGTAGATATAGGATCTTTAGTAATCCTCCGGATGGTTAAGAGAAAAAGCCAGCGATTCCAGACCAGAGATTAGACAGGTGAGTAGAGCGACACAACCTTGAGCTCAGCCATTGAAGGAATGGCTGAACGATCTCTTATAGGGAAGTGGCTGATTGCGTGCAGGTGTTAGGACTCAGGTGCTTTCTGAGTGCGCTGATCCAGGAACAGGTGACTGGTGAGATGTGACATACATATATAAATAATTAAAGTAATTAATGTATTTATTTATTTATTTATGCATTTCTGCATTTATTTCTTCCTTTACTTTTATATATTTTATTATTTAATTATGTGTTTAACTATTTGAACATTTATATATTTATAATTTTGAATAATTTGGCCCTCCATAATCCAAGATCCAGTTAAGTTTGTTTCTTCATTGAAACAGAAAATTTGGGAAAGCTCCCCAATGAATCATCTGCAGTAAACTTTTAAAAGGTTACTTTTGAAATGTAATTGTTAAAGATTACATTTATCAGGCTGTTTTGAGTCACCATTGACATCCAAATCAGGAAAAAAAATACAATGTCAGTCAATGGTGACCCAAAACAGCCTGGTTACAAACTTTAAAAAAAAAAATCTTCCGTTGTGTTCGGCAGAAAAAAGAAATTCATACAGGTTTGGAACTACTAGAGGGTGAGTAAATGATGACACAATTTTCAATTTTGGGTGAACTATTCCTTTAACAATATTAGTTAACAAGAACTAATTATAGACAACACTTATACCGCATTCATTAATCTTAGTTTATGCTAAATTCAGCATTTACTAATGCTTACTATAATCACAAGTTGTGTTTGTTAACATTAGTTAATACACTGTGAGCTAACATGAACTAACGATGAATGATTGTATTTTTATTAACGTTGACACAGATGAATAAGTACTGTAATAAATGTTTTGTTCATTGTTCATGTTTGTTATTAAATGAACTAATTGTAGGAGGTGGGAGTGAATATCCCGCACTCTCTTTACCCTTAATATCACGACTGAGGTGAGACCCTTGAGCAAGGCACCAAACCCCCAACTGCTCTCTGGGCAACGCAGCATTGGCTGCCCACTGCTCCGGGTGTGTGTTCATGGTGTGTGTGCTCACTGTTGGATGGGTTAAATGCAAAGCACAAATTCCAAGTATGGGTCACCATAACTGACCATAAGTCACTTCACTTTAACTAATCTTACGAATGAACTAAACGAATGACACTAAACGAATGACACCTTATTGTAAAGTGTTCCCATCTTTTATAAAGAGCGAATCATTTTGAAATATTTAAAGCATACAGGGTTCAATTTACAATTTTCCTTAACACTGATTACTGTCTTAAAATCTTTCAGTTCAGTTAAAACAAAAATGTTGTTGGATTTTGATGTGAGAGGAGAACGGGGAGTGGACTTTTTCACTGGAGAAAGCATTATTATGCATTATGGACTCTTGCTTTAGCTGTAAGCAACATGTTCAAATGCTATAATAATGGATGTATTTATTAGAATCATGAAGCATTTCTCTTTACAAGATGTTAATTGATGGACTGGAGTGTGGATTACTTGTGGATTACTGTGATGTTTTTATTAGCTTTTTGGACTCTCATTCTGACGGCGCCCATTCACCGCAAAGTATCCACTGAGAAAGTGAAGCAAAGACAAATTTCTCCAAATCTAATGAAGAAACAAAATCATCTACATTTTGTATGGCCTGAGGGGTTTTATTATTTTCAGGTGAACTGGTTTACGGAGAGTGCCTGACGCCAGCGGGAATCATTACCTGTCGTAGGTGTTGTTGTCATCATTTCATTTTTTTGCTTTTGGGAGATGCTGTATTTATACCCTACAGTGCAACACATGTTGTTCTTGGTGGATCCTGCTGGGAGCTGGTGGGGAATGTCAACCTGTAGGATATATGCCCACTAGCTTTGTTGTATGCTATAGGGAACCCGGTGGGTGCTTCTGATCTTTAAATCGGCCAAGATGTTTGGGCCCTGTGGAGAAATTATATGTGCGGGACCCTTGCTGCACCGCAGAGCCCTATGGGATGTCGTATTTTCTCCATAGGCACGTCAATGGGTGTCAGAAAGATATTTCAGATGCTTTGTGCATCTTAAGCTTTGGTTTATCAAATAGAAACTCTATGTGCATCGACAAAACAGAGAAAAGTTATTAAAAGTTGAGGTCTGGAGAAATTCACAGAGCTTCATTCTTTCATAAAAAAGCCCTTTTCCATCAGCGTCTTGTGTCTAAACACTACTTTATCAGAACAAACAGATGATGCCAACCACCGCCATGAGGATGATTTTACTCATCCACATTGTGTTTATTTATTTGTTTATTGTTTTGTTTACTGCCTAAAGCAGTAGGTATTTGTCTTTGTACTTTCATGAATAATGCAGCTCGCCTCCTGGGATTGATGATCTTTAACTTCTCAGACTTTCATCCATATGCTTATATATTCATTTATCTATGCTACCATTCCATTACCAGGGGGAATGAGGTATCTGAGGACGCCGCCAGTGTGTCAGCAGGGAAGTTTTGTGCCATTTTACCTGACAGTTGGATTTCTGTTACCCGCTGATGGTTTGAAATTTTAGATTTAAATTCAGCCATGCTCTGAAATCAGAATTATTCAGTTCAAGGCAAATACACTCAGTAAGGTCGTTGCACCTCTTATGTAAGTATAAACAAGCAACAGCCTGCAATTGACATCTTGAAATTTGCTGGGGAAAGAAACTGGATAAACAAAAACAAATAGCCTAGACACCTAAAAATTATTATTAAATAGTAATGTAGTTTTATTTTATAAAAATAAAACTAACTTTTCAATAAGGTGTCATTTGTTAAATAAGGGACAATTTACAACAAATTGGAATGTCATGGAAAAGTTCATTTATTTGAGTACTTCAACTTAAATTTTAAACAAATTCAACGATGGCTGTTCAAAGAGTGCTGTATCCAAGCATGTTAATTCAACACTATAATCCCACAACAGCTCACTCAAAAACTGGTCCAGCTGGGGCTCAACACCTCACTGTGTAACTGGCTGTTGGATTTCCTCACCGGAAGACCACAGGCAGTACGGGTCGGCAGTAATACATTTAGCACCATCATTTTAAACACGGGGGCCCCTAAGGGGGTGGGTGCTGAGCCTCCTTCTCTTCACTCTGCTGACCCATGACTGCACACTATCAGACAGCGCCAACCTAATCATCAAGTTTGCGGACGACACGACTGTGGTGGGTCTCATTAACAACAGGGATCAAACCGACTACAGAAGCGTGGTGAGCCGCCTGGGCGGGTGGTGTGTTGACAACAATCTCTCTCTGAATGTGGAGAAGACGAAGGAGATTGTTGAGGACTTCAGGAGGCGCACATTCAGCATGCTCCTCTGGCCATCGATGGTGCGTCTGTGAAGAGAGTAGGCACCAAGTTCCTGGGTGTGCACATCACCGAGGATCTCTCCTGGACGAACAACACCACTGCACTAGCCAAGAAATCACAGCAGCATCTCTTCTTCCTCCGCAAACTAAGAAGAGCAAGAGCACCTGCCCCCATTATGCACACTTTCTACAGAGGCACCATCGAGAGCATCCTGTCGAGCTGCATCACTGTGTGGTTTGGAGTCTGCAATGCGTCCTACCTTAAAACCCTCCAACGCATAGTGGATCATTGTTGTCTCTCTCCCCTCCCTCCAGGACATTTACAGCATCCGTCTCACCAAAAAAGCCCTTTGTATAGCAGCTGATCCCACTCATCCAATGCAAAGCTTCTTCAAGCTGCTGCCATCAGGGAGGAGACTGCGGAGTCTCCAGGCCAGGACCAGCAGACTGAAGGACAGCTTCATCCATCAGGCTGTCAGGGTGCTTAACTCCCTCCCAGCTCTGCCCCCTCTTCCCTCTTCTCCCCCACGGTCTTTCTGAACTCTGTCACACACACACACATACACACACACTCACTCGCTGTCCTGCACCAGTCACTTTGTGTAGCATTGTACTGCTATTACCTCTCAAGACTTTGTCTGTTACACTCTATCAGTAAGGGCATGGAGGTTCCGCTGGCGCTTACACAGCCCCCTAAGGTGTCTACTTCAGTCATGGACACTTGGGAGGTTCTGCCAGTGGCTTTACAAATCCACTAGATGGCACCCCAGCTTCATATGTGTGTTTGTCTCCGTTAACCATCCCAGGACTCTTATTATCAACTTCTGTCTGCACACACCTTGTCTGTCGCTATGGCCACCCATTCGTTCTTCCACCCCTTGCCTTGTTTTAATGTGCATAAAAGGACCCATTTGTATCTGTCATGTCACAGATCATTGTGTGGATTTACCCCTTTGTAAGCCTTCCGTGTTTCCTGTGTTCCCTGTGTTCTCCTGTTCCCCGTTCTGGATTTATTGTTACTGACCTTGCCTGCCTCGAATATTCGCTCTTGTCTCTGCCCCTTTGGATACTGTTTGCTGATCGTCTTGCCTTTGATGTGCCTGAGCGCTGTTATCGATGCTGCTTGTTTCGACCCTGAGTTTTGTGAATAAAGTACTTTGCTATTGGATCCGTACGCCTCTGACTCCAGTTGTTACAGTTTTTGAGTTGCTGAACAAATGCATAAAAGGACTGTAGTACCTTGTTGAGATCCTCTTCGTCATACGTGTCATAATAACAAAATAACAAACCTTAAAATGTGGCAACTGACCAATCAGAATAAAGTATTCCACATGCCAAAGCCATGTAAGAAGATTAATATATTAACATAAATGAACAATGAACAAAACATTTATTACACTATTTAGTAATCTTTGTGAAGTTAACCCTAAGAGGACACGGATCACTCCCGCATGATCGGGGTATTTTTTTTTCTTTTTATTAGTGCAAAAGACACTAAAAGTACTCTTTTAATTTTGGTCACACAAGTGTTATACACCATTCAAATCTGTTAGGTGTCTACTTTTTTGAGTACACTAACAATAATAACAAAAGTTTGTGCTTTTACAAAATAAGGAAAATAAACAGTGTGCGCATCCTTTCTTTTGTCTCTCCGTGATCTGTTTTTAAAAAGCCGTCAATAAAATTAACTGAAACTCCATGAAAACATGACACACAGACATGAAACACATATCTATAGAAAGCTTGAAGTGTCTACTTTTGAATGCAGTAAGTCATGTTGTAACAGTAACAAACAATATTGTAAATTGTATTGTCTGAAACCCACACTATGTATAGTTTCTCAATCTAATCTCATTACTTTTAATGTAACCACGCCCATAAGCTACTTTTGCTTTGTTATTTCAATCATCCGTATGAGACGCGTGCGACATGTAAACGCCCACAACAGCTTGCGTGCTCAGCGTGGAAGACGAGAGGAAACACAGCACTTGTTTCAGCAAAGATGTGTTATAAGATAACAGAAAGACAGCTGAAAGAAATAACAATTTACCTCAAGATGCGTGCGAGCTGGACCAGCCACAGAGCAATCACTCTCATGAGTAAGTACTGTTTGTTTTTGTATTAGTTTGCATGTTATTGTGTCATAAACCTGAACACATTTACTGGTTTTGTTTTTCCCCCGAACTATAATACCTGACTGAAATGTTTGAAATCGAGTGAAACATTTTGAATATGACAGGCTGCATGCTGTTGCTCTATATATTATAAAAACCAAAATGATACAAAAGTATTATTACTGTCACGCCCCCCAGGCGTTCCATGTCTTTGTGATCTGTGTTTTGTTTTCATTCAGTCTCCCTCATGTGCTCCTGTCATTCTGTAAACCCCGCCCCGGTCCTTAGTGTGTAATTGTCTCCCCAGGTGCTGTGAGTTTTAATCATTAGTTCTGTGTATTTAAGCCGTGTCTTTTTCTGTTCTCGTCAGGTGATGTTAACGTTGCGTGTCTCCGTGC
>JAUMHG010000202.1:0-17581 GCA_032359395.1 Enteromius anoplus
TCTGTTCCTCGTGCTTGCCTAATAAATACAGCTTGCATTTGAATTCGCTCGACTTCTCGCCTCCATAAATCATAACAGCTGTATTCGATCAAAAGGATGCTTCTACTAAATACTGAGCAAAGGGTCTGAATACTAAGGACCATGTGATATTTCAGTTTTTCTTCTTTAATAAATGTGCAAAAATGTCAACAATTCTGTGCTTTTCTCTCAATATGGGGGTGCTGTGTGTACATTACTGAGAAAAAAAAAATACTTAAATGATTTTAGCAAATGGCTACAATATAACAAAGAGTGAAAAATGTAAGGGGGTCTGAATACTTTCCGTGCCCATTGTATATATTTATATACATATATTTATTTTAAATAACGCTGTATTTTAAGGTGTCTTTGTTGTGCGTTACATTTACTTACTATTATAATAACAATAAATTAAAGTAACCCTAAACCTAAACTTAATCCTTACTCTAACCATAAAGTAAGTACATTTAGTTAATATTATTCAGCACTTGTATAATGTATAATTACACTCTAACAAGGACGCCTTAAAATAAAGTGTAACATAACATTAATTCAAAAACTAAATAAAACATTTTTATACAATATTTACTCAAAAGGAACTATAATTAAATTATAAAAAATAAATAAATAATGTTTTTAGTTTTTTATCATTTTTATAGCAGATTGTGCACGGTTATTGTCCAGTATTGATTAAAAATATCTCAAAGTGGCCAAATACCAATGATTAATCAGCCCATTCTTACAAGTAAATGAAGTTACAGCCAAATAAACCGCAATCTGCTTGCATGACTTGTCAAATCTGCCATGTGCTCTGCAAACCCCCTTCCATAATGAGCGGTGACCAAGGCATATGAGATATCAGTGGTCAGCGCAGCTGCTGGGGGTAATGGTGTATTGAACGACGGACAGTGCTGGGGTCAAGGGCCGAACCCCGTGGATCCATCCGAAAGATGCAGCTGCTCCACACCTGGGCCACAGAGGACCAGAGAACTGACCATCCACGGCCCTCCTCCTGCCCACGCCACCCTCTGTCCAGTTCATCACTCACCAACTACATCAATACAAACCAGAGTAGACTACTCAATCAACTCATTTATCAAACTCATCACCATCTCGATGCCTTTATTGAGTCTCCCTTCACAGTTACTCATTCTGAGTGAAACTTATCAGCACTGATCAAAGAGAGATGTGTTGAAAAATAATTAATCTGGAAAAACAAAAAGGATATGCTTCACTAAGTGCTCATTTGGGCTTCAAAACCTCCAAAACAAATTTAAAAATGTTTTCGTTTGCTTTAGGGTCCTTAATTTGCTTTTATGTGACTACTTGTGCATAAAAACTGCCTTGTAAATCCTCCAGCTTTTGAAGTGCTGGTCATAGAGAAATCAATGGAAATTAAGTGATTTTCTCTTCAATGTTTTCACCCGATCTTATTTTATTTGCAAATGAAAAGGTCCACTGAGGTGAGGGGATAACGGGATAATGAGGGCAACAGCGGTCCTCCCTGACCCCTCACACAACAATTTAACAACAAAGCCATCTCTTGGAAGTGCAGTTGATTTGTTTGTCTACTTTTATGTTCTGCTTGTGATTCCAGCACCAACACACGTACAACATAGCTGTGTTTGCAATTGTCTTACCACAGTGCTTCTCAACCGTTTTAACTCAGAGGCTCTCAGTTGTCCAACACAATATTAGAATCCTGCAGCTTCTTTGGAAGTTTGCTGAGGCCCCCTAATGGGTTTGAGAACCACTACAAAAAATACTTTTTCAATTTGATGGAGAAAATGTGAGTGCTTGCTCATGAAAACCCCCATGTAAAGGCATACTTGGATGGTCTGAGCTGAGTAGTTTTACAGTATATCACTTGGTGGTTGTTATTGTGCTTTGAGTAGTTGCTGATTGCTTACCCAAGGTAAAAAACCCACTAACAAGTCTTTTAAAATGGCTCTTTTTTAAAAGGGTTGTTCACCTAAATATTAAAATTGTGTCATTAATTACTCACCCTAATTTTTTTCCAAACCTGCAAGACCCTTCGCCCATCTTCTGAACACATGTTTGATATTTAGATGAAATCTGAAAGCGTTCTGACCCTAATGCAACTATCATGTTCAAGACCCAGAAAGGTGGCAAGGACATAATTAAAATTGTCCATGTGACATCATTGTTTCAACTGCGATGTCACAAAGGTCATACAGATTTGGAACGAGGGTGAGTAATGACAGAACTATCCTTTTACGTCAGTTGGGCTTTTTGGCAATTTTTCTAAGTTGTCAGGTTGAAATCAGCAAGTCTAAATGCTTAGGAAATTACAAATCCACTCAACATGCTGCAAAATTTTGATGTAGTATTCAAGTCATTCATAACCAGTGCAGGATTAATTAAGCACAAAGGTTTAATATTTAAATAGAATGATATTTTTGACATCTACAGACTTAACAATATCAGAATGAACAATGTCAATTTTATTTAAAGAGTTAAAGATGCTGTAAAAAAATTTTGTGTGGTAAAATCCTGTTGTTGTTGTTGTTTTTTTCAATAGAAATCAAAAGGGAGTTTCAAGTGCAATTTGTGACTTCATTCGTGTTCAAGTTAGTCATGTGAATTTGCAACATTGTCCAAAAAATATGACTTATACGTGAGCTATGCTGCATACAATATTACACTATCAACAACCAGCATATTTTTCTCTGAAATTTTCAACCTGATATATACAGAATAAAAAAAATGCTTTGTTTTTCCAAATGTACATTTGGGCTTATCGCAACAAAGACTCAGATAACTAGCCGCAAACCTCAAGTTGGTCATGCAAATTCGCCACATTGACCAACGGACAGTGTTTTTCTGTAAACTGGTTCATTCAACATTACACTACTGCCAACAAACATTTTTATCTGTTAAAATTGGCTAATTTCATTGCACCTGGCATATTTGTACAGAAAAGAGTTTAATTAGCAAAACAAAGATGTGCAATGGTTATTCTCTCCTCTAACAACAATCAAATTACACACACAAAACAGAACATGCACACTTAAAATCATCTGGGATAAAAACAAAAAACAAATCCATAATCCACTAAACACTGAACAGTAGCAAGCTGAATCTCAAATGATCCCACTAAATGTTTACCAACATAAAAACACGCTCAACCTCAACTCGTTTATATCTGTCCCTATCCCTGCTCATTACAAGACTCCTCCTGTAAACACCAAGTCCCTCGACACCAAGACGGCCAACACCAATACAATCTTGCTGAGCCTTGAACTTGGATGCCGTCAATGCCAACATCGTGGCGCTGTTCCTATTCACCATCATCCAGGCGTGACATGGCTTTGGCCCTGACCATGGTCTGTTATTGCACTTGAATATCAGAGCCTGCCATCATCACAGCCTCTCTCATTAGCCCCGGCCGTGTCCGTTGCGCTCTAATGAGACAAGTCTTTAATGTAAAGTTGCTCTCCTGTGAGGGCCTGCTGATGAGGGAGCACGTGTGTTTTGGAGCCACCGCTGAATTACCTTGGCGTCTAACTGAGTGGAGACACCTGGGCCTCGCCGCCGGAGGGGGGTTAGCCTCCGTTACGGCGCTCCCACGGGGCCAGGTCCCATCTGCGAGAGGTGCTGAGGTAAATTCTCATTGGGACGGCGGGTGGCTGCGTAAGGGACCTCGTCTTTATCTGTCTGATGGGCATGAGAGGCTTTTGTTTGAAGACATGCAGGAGAATTTGAGATGACGGAATAACATAATGAACTAAAGGATGCTGCCCATATGAATCTCTCTGGCATGTGGTGTCATTTTAATTTGTCTGTTTAGGTATTCATTTGGCACATCGAGGATGTCGGAGTGGTTTTCCACTCAAGGTAGCGAATGATCACCTATTTACATAAATCACAAGGTTTGTAAACATTGTATATTAAGTGGAAAATGTATAATACTGTATATAACTAGTATTCTTTCAATGTTAAAATTGTCTAACGTGGACAGACAACTATCAGTAAAAAAACTAAAGAAAGTGGCCATGTATGATTTGTACATATAAATCATTCTTTTGAGTCAAATCTTTTCAATGGAATGTTTGAACGGATGCACAAAACTGCTCTGCCTTTCCCAAAACCTTTTTGGCCCAACTATTCAGTGTTTTCCAAAACCACACGACTTGCAAACAATGAAAAAAACGAAACACTAAGATTATACATGCATATATTATACAATCATGCATACAATTGAAAAAAACAAAACAAAACTGGAACTGCTCACTGAAAATGGAACCAAGATGGTTCTTCTATGGAATCACTGCAATAACATCTTTGTTTTTAAAGTGTAAATGCTTTTTAAAGCTCAAAGACTTTTAAAGCTTTCTTAGCATCTAATATTCTCTATGTACGACCGTAATAACCCAAATAATATCAACACGACCATAAACTTGGGTTTACACATGCTCTAGCAGTTCAGAGAGTGACATAAGGGAACCTGTATTGTAATCAAACATCTGTAAATTGAGGAAAACATTGGAAAACAAAGTCAAAAATTTCCTTAAAGATGTTATGTTAATAATAATGACTCATAACAATGGCAATGTGTTTGTATTTGGTCTTTGCAGAATAGATCTGCTGCGCTGCAGTACTGAGAATTGATAGAGCTAATACTTTCACAGACATCCTGCCTTGAGCATGCAAGACATACTCCTGCTGCACATACTGTATAACCTATACATGAATGTACCTCACACATATGTGCATTAAACGCAAATCAATATTGCTGAACAAATATGGTTAGAATGGCAGATGTGTAACAAAGTTACTATGATTTCAGGAAGCTAGTTACTAGTTAGTTCTCACCAATGACATTAAGCTGAGTTATTTACAGTACAGATTTTCTGCAGGTTTTACCAAGTCAAATGTAAGACTTTTTAAGACCTTTTTAAGACCATTATAAATTAAATTTAAGACTGTCTCTTTCAGACATTTAACTTGAACATGACAACTCACCAAACCATAGAACCTGAGAATGGTGTCAGAGGCGGCATCAAACCCCAACTCCCTTTTTGGACACTAAAGTGTTTCCTGCAAAAAATCAATTCATATCTTTATAATAATACCAATTTAGTCAATCAAGTTAAACATTCATTCCACTATATGTCCACACACATGTAGCGGAATGACAATAAAGCTCAATCCAATCCTAATATACGTACATTATAAGAAATATTCACCACCTTTCGCTAAATCAAATATGGTTTGGTGAATCAAAAAGAAAAATACTTTAGGACTTCTGATGGTACAAACACGATTCAGCTCCTTTTTATATAATGTACTTTATAAAGTGTATGGGGGGGGAAATGCACATATTTTAGGATTTCAGTGTGATTTCATAATGCTTTAGGTAAGAAAAAGAGAGAAAGCTGTCTCGTAATGAAAGCCTCCAAACTAAAACGTGCTTTTTCTATGAACTGGAGTCTGCAGGTGCTGCAATCAGCCGCGCCGCTGAGTGAATCTAATGATCATTCACACTGCCGTGATAATGATCTGATCTAAAGCCAGTCGAGTGAGATGAGATGAAACAGAATTTGAAGATGGGTGTAAAAAGCTCCCATCATTGACGACTCAACCAGGTTTCCATCAGGATCACTGGCAGATTTGTATTTCAGATCTCCATTTCGTTTCCAGAATGCAGAATCAACTCTCCCTGTGTCGAGTAAGGCATTGGAGGTAATAAAGAAGGGCATCGCAGGTGGAATCCTGGCAGAGGATGCTTTGTTGGACAAGTAACACATCTGTGACCCTGTAGGGGATTAGTCACCGCGGACACCTTGAATATCCAAAATTGCTGCCTGGCAACCAGCATGTCATGCAGAGGTTGTTTATCAAAATATCCTCACCTCCAAAACGGCAACAAAAATCCCAATTCGCTCTAATTGACTGTGAATGCACGTGTGTAGTCTTGCTCGTAGGGGATGAACGCAAATATCTCTGCCCATTAGACATTATGCAAATAAGCACTTTGGGCTTTATAAAACGCGAAGGAATTTCGGCTGCCAATCCTAAAAGCAATCTCTCCGACACAAATTCACTTAAATGCTTCCAGCATCTTCGCTAAAATGCTAAATTATGAAATAATAATCGTAATTATCTTTGCTTTCTCACCGCCCCTTAATGTTTCGGAGGGTCATTAGAATTTCTCTCACATTCAGCCATTTAAAGGGCTTTCGTGACTTCGCTGATGGTAAAAAAACAAAAGTGCTGGCTTGATTTCACGAAGACGTGAGTTACTATGTGATCTGACTAAGAAGTGCTCCTCTTAATGTCGGCAAGGCGTTTAGAAATGCCTCTTGAGCGAGTCTAATCAGAAGGCCATGCTTCTGATCATGAGCAAACATATCCATTCCCTCATTAAGTTGAAGGTATGGCAATGCATGTCTGCGGGGTATAATATGCATACGCTAAGAGATTCCCATTTTAGATTTGCATGCACAAATATAATGTCCAGCGTTGTAGTACAAAGTCCGTTTTTTCAATACGGGGGTTGTGGCTCTTTATTATTCATATTCATCATGGTCGAGGGATTCTTTATCTCGCATCTTGATGAGGAAAGAACACCCTAGGCTAAATTCATCCTCAATTGAATCATCCGCATGGGTTTTCTCCTAATTTATAAAATAATAGCAAATATTAGCTTTGGATTTGTTTCGATTTTTGTAATATGAAAAACAAATTGATGTGTTTATCAGCATGTGCGTGGGATTCAGGTTTTATCGTCAAAAGCTCATGAAAGTCTTTGCATTAACCTACAGGTACTTTTAGAAACTACGTAGGAGCCTGTCATCTTTGGGGTTTTTTAAAGGTTATACTGTCTCCTGACTCTGCATCTAACCTTTAGCAGACATCAAACACAATGAAGTTGTCAGAAAACACCCAGATATAGACAGAAAATGGTGTCAGGACGGTTCACTATTCTTAGGACGGGCCATAACCTTTGACCTGAAATAGACTCACTGTTAAATCATGTGAACAGCTGTGAAGCTGCAGGTCAGTTAAGCTGGATTCCCTATAGATTTTTCTTTAATCTACACAAATAAATAATTTGACAGCATTATTAAAAACATTACTAATGAAGCATAATTCATGCTGATATCTTGGCTGCTATAACTAAATTCTTCTTCGGTGTACATTTGTGGCAGACAGACAGCTGACATAATCAAAACTGGTTAAGGCTATGGTAATCTGTATTATATTTCATAAACAAAAGTAGAAAAATTTTAAAATCCTATCTTTTATTTTTCTGCAAAACACAATAATGTGTCTATAAGATAACAGGGCAAGGAAATGGCATTAAAATTAAAATTAAAATTTAATTTAGAGAAACACAAACTGAAAGCAAATTTGACAATGATTAACCATTTAGCTGTTTTTCGTGAAAAAAATGTACGAAATCTATTCTGTTTCCACATTAAACTTGAGGCAGAATAAAAACGAAGATGAGCGACCCCGCCTAGTGGTGAGCAATGGTATTTCCCTTATAGTGCCTACTACAGAGGAAATACTCATTTACAAACAGGGTTACTGATTTCAATATTTGAATAAAATACTAATAATTATATTTTATGTTTACATATTTAATTATCATTTGTATAAAGTACTACCATATATTTCTTAATTTAACGTTACATCCCCGCTGGAAAAAAACAACATATGCTGGTTAGGTATGTTTTGATGCTGGTTTAAGCCAGCAAAGGACCAGCATAAACCAGCTTAAACCAGCATCAAAACCAGGATAAAACAGCATACCTAACCAGCAAATGCTGTTTGTTTTTTTTCAGCAGGGATAATATTTAACTTTTACGTGACACCCGTGTTGACTTTTGGACGTTCTTGGTTTATTGTTTATTTGCAGTTGTACAAACAAGCTGTTT
Organism: Enteromius anoplus; assembly: GCA_032359395.1. Taxonomy (NCBI): domain Eukaryota; kingdom Metazoa; phylum Chordata; class Actinopteri; order Cypriniformes; family Cyprinidae; genus Enteromius; species Enteromius anoplus. The sequence continues at coordinate 7,926 of JAUMHG010000202.1, forward strand.
GTGGTATATTTATATCGCTAAACTTACATTTCCGTTAGGCCGCCAAGCAAGGCACAGATTGAAAGATTGCGTGCAACTTTTTTGGAAATGGACCAGCTGAGTTTTCTTCGCAACGAGCACTGAGCAGTGTTGCCAGATGACGTCACGCACTAATTTACATATCATTGACGTCATCACGCAGTATATATCAAGCGTAAGCCCGTCATGTCTCTACTCTCTGAGGTGTATTATATAACAAAATTAAAACATGACATCCAGATGCACAATAAATAGGTTCTTATTAACATATTACTTTGCGTGATGACGTCATTGCGTAATCCCAAATCCAAACTACATCTTTATGTAGTATATAAAACAATTAATGTTTTCTCAAATGTGTCCATTTGGATTTGTATGAAATAGTTGACTATTTGTAAAAGCAATACAAACTTTTTGATAAGAATTTATTTTTAAATACAACACTGATAATGAACAGTTACGTTCTTTTAAACAATCACAGCTTGTGTACTTACTCTTTTTAACTTGTGAAATTAACACATCTGTGAAAGTGACAACAATTATAGGACTATTGGAATTTATTGCTAGCTAAATTACCAAGTATTATACATGTTAACAAATATTAGTAAATTAACGGTTATGAAAAATAATTTTAGCAAGCAATTTGACTTGAATGTGATATGTGTGTTGAAAATAGCTAAAAGTAGCCAAATGAATGTTAATTGCTAAATTTGTTGCTAGGTGCTATTTGAAAAACAAGTTTCTAGGGTAGTATGAAAATTTGCTAAATCTAGCAACAAAATTGCTAAGTTGGCAACACTGGCACTGAGGTCCAGCCCAGGATTTTGATTTCGCTCGGTTTGAGAAACACGAGGTGAGGGATTGTGGGGCGAGTCACACCAGTCAAACTCACAAACACAGCTCTTAGACATGCTTCAAGCTGCAGTTAAATGCACACAGTGTTTCAAAAAAATGCTTTTTGCTCATGAAAAATCAGCGCTCATTATATTTTAATATAATATTATAATATAATTTCATTGCTAATTAAATATTTTACAAATAATATGAGAGAATTGCAAAAATTACAGTCAATGTAAAGCTATGGATTTAACTTTTTATTACAGTTATTATAATTATTATTATGTTTAAATGTATTAAACTATTTAAAACTGAAAGTTGCATTTTGCATATTGATTATATAAATATTATTTTGTATACCACATTATTATTCATATCGTAATTATCTGTATCATAGTATATTAAGACACTGGCTGCAAAAATAACTCGATATGAGCTGTCAATCGCGCTTGGAGTGAGCGCGCGCTCGCGCTTCCTCTCTGCCCCCTCCCCTTAGCAACAGAGGCAAGATGGCGGCCCCCAGTAACGCCGAGCTTTCTCCTGATCTATCAGTGCCGCTGAAGATTCCCAAAACCGAGGTTCCTTCCCCAGAATCCGAAGATCTGAGTGACAGCAACCAATACCATTCCAACCCCTCCACCCCTAATAGATTCTCTCCTCTGAACGTCGGGGTTTCGCTGTCCGGGGGCGCAGGCCGGAGTGGATCGGCCTCTGCCTCTAACAGCTTTACCGCTTGCCGAGGCATGTCGTGGACACCGTCCGAGACAAACGCGCTGATCGCCGTGTGGGGCAACGAGAGGCTGGCGGAGGCGCGGATGCAGCAGCTGGAGGTGGCAGGGACGGTGTTTTCTGGCAAGGCGCCGGGACCCGCGATGTATGAGCGGGTGTCCAGAGCGCTGTCAGAGCTGGGTTACGAACGGACCCCATCCCAGTGTCGAGAGAGGATGAAGGTAAATAAGACGTCCAAACACATGGCTGTCAGTCAGATGTGCTTAGAGGCTTGTTGTCATGTTTATTCGGCAGTTTATACAGGGCTTTGGCGAAGCTGTCAAAATCAAAACACAAAGCATGGACCTGTCATATCTCAAGCACATTAGGCTGTCAGTTATTACAAATCCTAGTCTTTGGTCACGATCATGGATTTGTTGTGATGTTTATGGTAGATTGCCTCCACAGAGCTTTTGGTAAAATTGTATAATCCAAAGGTTTTGGTTGGAGCATTTAAATTAGATACATGAAGTGAACATGGACATACTAAAGTTTAATTATCATTGGACAGATTACCTGCAAAATCACTCATGCTACCCACAACAGCTTTACATTTTAGGTGCTTACATCGTTGGGGGGTGATTAGGGATAAAAAAATATATAAGTTCATTACAGCTGATTTTTTTTCCTGTGCAATTGAATGCATCCTGATCATTTTTTATATAAAAAAAATTATTATTTATTTATATAAATTATACATTTTTACCTTGATTTACCCAGATCTTTTTATTTCTGCACCACACCACCCACCCTTCACACCGCTTTCACTGTGGCCTTTGTCGCTGCTACATAGTAGGCAAAAAGTTATATCAAATTTGTAGCATGTTTAAAATATATATTTCTAATGTACACATATAAAAAATAGTGCCATTTCATATGTCCATGCACATCTCAGTCTTCATTGATTTAAGTACTGTGTGCATGTGTTGCTGTTTTTATAAACATGACCATTATTTGCAGACACTGAGGCGATGTTATAGCCGGGTGAAGGAGCACGGCATTGGGAAGAGGAAGAGCAGTTACTCCTTTGAGCAGCTGGAGAAAGTGTTCGGGCAGGGTGGCTGGGACTCTCAAAGCTGTCAGCCTGTGCTGATCAATAGCAGCGGGCTATACCAAGAGATGGAATCAGACGGCAGCACTATGGAGGACTACTCTCAGGAAGACTGGTGTAATCAGGACCTCTCTGCTGCCTTTAATGAGGGAGACATAGAAACAGGTGAATGAATGCAATAATCTCATTACAGTGTAAATAAGTGTAAAGTCACTATTGCAGTATCCTCCTCCTTTAAAAAGGAGAGCTATAGACTAGTGGTGCAAAATCTGGATTTTAGGTTCATACCTTATCAGTGCCGCTCGAAATCTATACTTGCACTACTTTTATTTTTTCTAAATATTTTTATTCAGCAAAGATACAAGTGTAGGCTTTTACATTGTATCAAAAAAATTATGTTCTTTTGAACTGTATATTCATCAAATCCTGAAAAATAAACAACAATAATAATTAAGTGAAATACCAAAAATATTAAAATAAATATTTCGCAACATAAATTTTTTTTTTTTTTTTTTAAATAATTTTTTCTAAAATAAATAACTTAAAAAAAAAAAAACTATGACCCTATGTCTATGGATTATTATCAAAATTATGTATGTATTTATGCATATTTATAATGTGTTTTTTCTGAAACAAATAATTTTATTGGAAGATTTAGCAGAATTCTGCAAATCAGCTAAAATTTGTTGAAGAGTATGCAAATTCGATGTGGGCCTAGTTATCATCCACAATCCAAGAAAATTCTGCCTTTTTCAGACCCAGCTCAAAGTCTTCTGCAATGTGCATAATTTCTAAAATCTCATATAACACATTCTTGTCTTTAACAGAGGACAACCAGCTTCCAAAAACCAGAGTACTTCAGATACGACTGGAGCCATCTGAGCACACTCAGTAAGTTTAAACCTGTGTCCTTTTTCCCAATCTGTTTATTTAAACAATTTCCACTCAGGTCCTCATTTCCTTTCTCTAGACGCCAAGAAGTGATGCAGAACGTGATGCGTATCCTGGAGTCAGTGGAGGTCAAATGGGAGCACTTCCAGACATGGACTGACTTCTCCCGCCTCCACCTGTCCAATAAGCTGGCCATCTTCGGAGTGGGCTACAACACGAGGTGGCGAGAAGAAATCCGCTACCACTACGCAGAAATCAGCTCACAGGTCCCTCTGGGAAAACGACTGCGGGAATACTTCAACCCTGAGAAGTCCGAGGGTAGGGTCATCATGACCAAGGTGCAGAAGATGAACTGGAAAAACGTGTATTATAAATTTCTAGACATCACTATTAGCGAAGCTCGCTGCTTGGAGCTCCACATGGAAGTGGACTGGATCCCGATCGCACAGACGAGGGCGGCAGGATGCAGCAACGGCTCCCAGTACCTCCTGCCAGGGGGCATCCCGAAAACATATGGCCTATATGCAATAGGCTATGAGGAGACGAGTGGGTCCAATTCTTCACCTAGCACAGAGGACAAGTCCTCCCCTTCACAGGAAGAGGAGGAGACGGACCATTGCGAGAGCGTGGAGAAGGACAACAGGACATCAGCCAAAGTCACCTACTGTTACCTCGGCATTGCAGAGGAAAGGACGCTACAGCAGTGTCTGTTTCAGCACTTTCAGACTTCAGGCAAACATTACAGCCGAGGGGATCCTTCGGCCGTAACCAGGTTCCTGCAGGACAACTGCACCGGTCAGGCCAAGGAGGGCGTCCTCTCTGGATTACACATCTATATTAAGTTTATCGAGGTGGAGCTGGACTTTCTCTCCGCCGGGTCTTTAGTGGAATGTTTAGAGACTGCCATCGGTTATTTGTTAAAGTTTAACAAGAAGGATGCACTGTAGCCATTACATTTGCCAATGAATCTCTTCAAAGCCAGGATTTTGAAAAATAGACTTGAACTCAAAGTATTTATGTGGTATGTCAGGCACAGTCTGTTCCAAAAGGGGTCGTGTTGTCTCCTTTGCAGTAATTGTCTTTATCAGGGAGCGTAAACGGGAGCAAACTGCCTTTATTTAAATCTCTCAAGATCCAAATGCAGGAACTGTCCAAAAAAGAAAAAGGAAAAAAAAAAAGAATCCTCTTAATTAATCTAAGTATAAAGTCTATCTATATAGAAGTATATATATTTAAGAGTATATATTGATATTGTTAAGCATTCCAGCATTTCCAATTATAGCATTCAACGAATGTTTTTTCATAAAGCGTTTATCAATGTTTGTTTTTATTTGTGATTTCACACAGTGTCTTTATGTATGATTGTTTCCAGGTCACAGTCTTGTTTACATGTTTGGAAGGATAAAAAATAAATCGATGAAATGATGTGCTGTTTATTCACTTTCTGATTTAAAATGTGCGCATTTTAGGTTTTTATTTCTGTAAAATGTTGATAATAATTAAATGTTTCTTATATAAAAGTCTTATACACATTAAGTCACGCATGTAAATTGTAAAATTAAGCTAAGTTTACAGGAGTTGAGATGCAACCTGAACATATAAAGTCTTTTCTGAGGAATTGAACAAAATGATGAGTTCTTAACAAGTACAAACATGTCAGTGTTGAATGAAAACTTGTTTTTCTATTGAATCAGGTTGATCTTTCTAAACCTATTGAATATTTGTTCTCGTTCTAATCATAAATTCACTTTATTCTTTCATTTGGCCTCTCGAGTAACTTCCCAAGTATCTTGGTTTTATAATCTTTATACATTTTCACTGAAAAAAAGATAAAAAGTATGATGAAAAACACTTTTTATTTGCTCAATGACCAGATAAGACATTATTGGCCAATTTCAAGTTGGTATTCAGCCTGTAAATAAATAACTTATGTTTAATTTTTAAATAACTATTAAAAGATATGGAGATGTGTTGGAATTGTATTTTGAAGCTGTGTTAATACAAGACATTTTAATTTCAAAGACATAATGAGGTATTGTGCTCCATTCTTTTTTCTTTACTTCTTGGTCTTTAAATATAGCTTTATTAAACCTGCAGAGACAGAGATGGTGTGTTATTTTACCAGCAGGTGGCAGTAAATATCTGTGTGTGACTGAAAAACGTATGCATTAAATAAGTGTCCGTTAATGTCACATTTCTAGAATAGTAAATTATGTATTAGACTACTACTTATAAGTTCTAAGTAGTGCATGTCTAAGTATCTGTCACACAACTGAAGTAAAGTGCATTTTGTAATTCTTACAAAACATACAATACTTCAGTTCAATTTGACCCTGATGCAGTGAATATAATCAGAAGACTGTACAATGTTTTATTTAACACAGTGTGCACTTCCTCTTTGTAACACTGCTTGTCTAGTAAACCTAGTTTTGTGGTGTTGCAAAGGTAGTTTGGCTGCTGGCGTTGGTCGAGCATGTGCTAAGAGAATCAATAATTCAAACACAAAGTCTAATTTCCCTGCTTAGCCTGTCATATGAGATGAGTATCTCCCTCGGCCAGGAAAAAGAAAACACTCCCAATGGTGGTTGCCTCACTTTTTCTAACCCCAAACATTTATTATTTGCTTTATTGATTGATTCCCCTGGTGTAAAGATGGTGCTTGGTGACTAAAATATACAACACATATTATTATTGAACATGATAAGTGTTTCCTCATCGATTGCACTTCGTTATTCATAGCACCTTTAACTCATGGGTATTACTCAATCCATGTAGTTTTTCCTTCATATTTTTCTTCTTCGTTTTAATCATTTATAGCTTTTTCTAAAAGCTCTAATATTACGTGTTCTTATATACAGTATACAGTATTATTATATTATTTTTTTCTAAATGGTTAAAAATGTTTTATTATATAGGTTAACCAAAAATCATTTTTTTTATTATTACTTTGTATTATTGTTACTTTTAAATTATAAAAATGTATTAAAAAAATTAAATATACAACAAAAAATACAAATAACAGCTTACCCTTCTGTCTCCTAAGTGCATGTTTCTTATGTAACTTTAAACGGCAACAAGGGGAATAAAAAAAGAAAGGCAATAAAAATGGCTGAACCTTCACGGTTTTTCATTCTTATCTCCTGGTTGTTTATGGTTGAGCTGTGTGTGGTCATAAATGATGGACCTAAATTACACTGCAGCTCATGTTCACGTCATTATCTTTTTTTGTTTGCTGGTCTGGGAGCTGTGATATGGCTCTGAATGTGTTCTCTTGTGTATCTGAGTGACTGACCTTTGGTCGTTGATTTTACAGCTCTGAATTGGTCAGCTTTGCCTTGGGAATTGCCTTCAGAGCGTGTTTTTTGATCTGTTGTGTCATTATTAAGGTTTAAAAAGTAAAAAAAAAAGACCTCCTGTGTCAAAGGCGTGTGCTATTGCAGCTAAAACATCTGTGTATTTTATCCCCTGCACCCCAGCTCACCCTGTCCGTTGAATTTCTTGTTTGCCCGAGGTGCTCGAGTGCGTTTAAGATATTAGCTTTGACTGCAAAACCACATGATCGTGTCCGAGTAGCCCAGGGTGTAATCACAGAACTGAGCTCATCTGCCCCTAATAATCCAGCAGTCCGACTGCATCCACCTCAGCCCTGTTTCCATGGCAACATGCCATCCTAAAGAAACAGGAGTGAGGAGGTATTCACCTCGGAGGGCTGAGACCACTGCACTGCCACGACAAGCCCCACTCCCTGTCCTGTTACATTATCATTGCAAGAGATAAAAGGAACTCCACAACATTAGTGCTGCTGTCCCTTCTAACTGAACAACACAAGAGCAGCCTGACTGTATTTTTATTGGTCTTCTTCAGTCTTTAAATGAGTTAATGAAACTTGGAAAGTCAGTCTGGGTAACTGAAACCATGCGCAATTACCTGTGACTGCAGTCATGGTCATATATTAACCATGAACTATAATCTAAAAAGCATTATATAATGTTTTGACAATGACTTGGTAGTGAAAGGAAAATTTAATAAAAGTAATAAAGCGTGACCTATTGTAAGTTCATACCTATTATAATATCTATCTATCTATCTATCTATCTATCTATCTATCTATCTATCTATCTAAATTCTCAAATGTGAGTGTCCATTTGTAAGTAGTGTGGATATAAATTAATATCAATGTAGGCTAATCTATATCCAGTAGTTAAATGATTGTATTTATATAACCAAAGTTATTTATATAAGATATGTTCATATATATCAGTTAATAAGCGCAGCTGGTTCGCGTTCAGTATCCCATGCGTTCTCACGCAGAGTTCACCTGTAGCTGGAGTGATGACGTGTCAGTGCACTCAGGGGGCGTTCCGCGCGAGTGCAGGTGCAACAGCTCTCCGAGCAGTCATTACACACAGACTGAAGTACCGCTAGTGTTCTCCACACTCTCGCTGTCTGTGTAGTGCGTAAAGAAACTCCAGCGCTGAGAGAATATTTTGTGATATTCGCCGAAAAACAAACGGACACTTGTTCGGTCTCATGCCACTGAATTCTGAGGAGTCAAAGATGATTTCTAGCTTGGATGTAGCGTCGGTCTTCCCACTGTGAACATCGCCTGTTTTGAGAAGAACACACAGTTGTAGGGCACTTGAAAGAGAGACCCTCAGTTATTTGATTTGTTTGTAGATAACCGTTATCTACTTCACGCGCAGTGTTAATACGGACGAGCGCGCGCAGAGCGGACACTCTTCACATGCTGAGCCATGGAGACGCTAACTTCAGCAAAACTTCACACCTGCCTGTCAGTATTCACGTTTCTGTGCTGTATCTCAGGTAGGTTGCTGTTACGCCGCTGCATAAACTGTTACTGTGTGCGTTGGGAGTGTAAATAGCTATTTCATATGGATAGATATGGTTCAGTAACGTATAGCCTACTTCAGTTAAAAGTAAAAAAAAAAAAAAAACATTACAAAACAACATATTTATTAATACGCTAACAGTTATATTTTTTAAATTGTTATAAAATGGTTAATTTTGTAAACTAAATCATAAATACATTATATATATTTTATACCTTTTTTTTTTTTTTTTAGGTTTTTTAAATGTTCTCCTGCTTGTCCCATTCTTAAAGTTCCATCATGTAATGTTATGGACAGAGAGAAAAAAAAATCTATATATAATCTGGCGTAATTATATACTCAAAAAATGATTAATTGGATGAACTCAATTTAACTGAAGGCAGGATTTCCATCAAGTCAATATGTGTAGCCCCAACTCGTTAAAAAAGAAATGAATGCAATGACATTTTAGTTGGATTGGGTTTTCAAGTTTAATTGAGTTGAGTTGGGTCAACTCCATTTGAGCAAATATAGGTTTAGTGAAAATGATAATTTTTATGCTTTTTTTTTTAACTCAATCTAGACTCAAAACATGTAACTGAGAAATAAATTAATAGGAAGACATCCTTCTATACTGAAAAAAAATTATATGTTTGATTTACTTGACTTTAGGCATAAACTTGTTATGCATAACAAAAGATGGTTTTGATGCATACACGGCATGCCCAAAGTATTATTATTATTATTATTATTATTATTATTATTAAAACAACTTTGATTCATATTAGCAGGTCTGTAAGCCAATGCTCTACACTTTACCACAATGGTAACCCCCCAAAACACTAACATAGAAGGTCTTTTAAGTACAAACATAGAAGACCATTAAACATTAAGTCTCCCAGTTTTTTATCTTAGAAAAATATCTATATTAATAAAAATGCCTAAAATAACATTTATTTTCTAGATTTACTATCCTTATCCTGTCCTGTGCAAAGCATGATTGAAAGGGGAAATCCATTTCCTAGTTACACAATTAAAATAATTTATGTTATTTCAAAATGAAAATATTGAGTTTCAACTGTTTCAAGTCAGTTTAACACAATGTAGTTGTTTAAATAGGGAACCAAACATAATTGTGTTAAATGGAAATATATTTTTTAAATAAACTGAAGAGTGTTGGGGAATCATTTTATTGATTGTAAAAGTTATGTTCATCTGTAGAAGGTTAGAGTGATAAATGTTGATTACTCCACCCTGTTAGG